>CM046379.1:41264454-41471211 GCA_025413485.1 Ficus microcarpa
GCAAGTGAACGCTTGGGGCGACTACTACGAAAAAAATAAGTTGACAGAGACTTTTGCCGATAGAAATTAGATCATACCAAATGGTCACAAACTCATAAAAAGTTCCTCTTACACCATAAACCCGAGAATTATTGACTCAATGTTCTATACATATCGTCATATTTACATAATAAGGATGTCCCATAAAAAGTTCTCAGTCATAGATAGTTTATCCATGTCACTTTCTGACTATATTTCTCTTTTCTAAAGTTTATTGCATAACTATTATTTATGTTGATTATGTTTACATATTTTTTTCGTTAGAAATTGGAAAGAAAATGACTGTCTAAGCTTGTTAGTTAAAGTTGCTACATATTTGAGGGAGAATTCTCTCCCCCTACTACGTTTGGCATAGTGACTGTAATGGGACGGAGTGGTCTTCTCATCAACCCGGTCTGTAAATAAATACACTTTTTATATCCGTCATGTAATAAATTTAAATTGTCGAGAACGGGACACATTTTCCTCATCGTGGGTTTGGGATACTCTCAAAATGTCCTGTTAACCTTATTATTTATTTCCATCATATGAAAATAAATATGAAAATAAATAACTAAGAGTAAAATGCATAAATAAGAGACTTTAGGTTAAAATAAATAAAAACTATAACATTCAATTTTCCAATATCAAATAGGTTAAAATTTAGTAACCTAAAATCATATTTTCATAAAACTCCGTTTATAATATCTATATGATTATAATATTACGTAATAACTAAATGAGGTTGGTAAATGGAGAACAAGATCGGAGACCCTAAACTTGTTCCATCCCGTAACCGTTAACGGGTTTAACTCTTAATTCGTTTACAACCTAAACCCATTCAAGTCGGGTTTTCCCAATCCCATTTAAGACGGGTCCCCATGGGTTAATGGGAAAAATTGTCATCCCTAATTTAACAAGAGTAGTCACAGAGAAAACTGGAAGAAATGAGAGAGATGGGCATTAGTGGAGGGGCTTTTTCCAAAAAAAAAAAAAAAAAAAAAGAAGGATATCGTCTTTTTTGAAAGATGGAAGTATTTCTATTATTGTTAGCTTAAGAAATAGTAATTTTAAACCCATTTCTAATTAGATTGGGACTATTAAAAAAAAAAAAAAAAGACAGAGACAAAGACAGAGAAAAAAAGGGAAAGAAAAAAAATGGAAAACACCACCTTTATTTGAAGAAAAAAAACTTTATAGTACAGTATAGTCTCGATAAACTAATAATCACAATTAAATAATATTTTTTAACCGGTTCCGACTTGAGATAAGTTGTTATGAGTGCATCTTTGTGCGAGACATCTCTGGTACACTATCGTCTTCGTCTTCAACTTCATCTTCTTCATCATTTCCCACGATGTTCTCAATAAATTGCTCGTCACTCAACAACAACGACACTTGGCTCCAGTACAGATCCATGACTTCTATTTAAGACATTATATTCATGAACTTGTTTTAGTTAAACAAATAAGTAATAATGATATTTCGTAATTTGATAATTAGGTAATATTAGTATAATCACAATACACAATACTAAGTTTAATGTTTTGGAAAAAAATTGAAAAATACCTTCATAAATTAATTTTTTTATTAGTTAATGTACAACTTAATAAATTATATTTATCGAGAAAATAATAAGTCGATTGATTAATAAATTTTCATGATCTTAAAATATTACTTAAATAGAGGTTTAACTTACATGATGTTTTTTCTTTTCTTGAATGCCAGTAGCCACTAATGGGAGGAACCCAGGATTTTTTATCAGGGTTATTTTTACCAGGGGGATTAATAACTATATAATGGATAATTAAACGATATTATAATAAGTATGCTTTCATTGTAAGGGGGATTATTTTGAAATTTTATTGAAAAGCATGGGCTATTTATTTAAAAAGCCCCCCTAATCCTTGCCTTCCTCAATGCCTGGCCTCTTTCGTACAAGTGGATGTATAAGTTATTTTCTATATATATTAAGCCTCCGTCCGGCAAATCATCTTAAACTCAAATTTTTTATCTCAGTTTTTATTTTTTTCTGAAAAGTTAACAAAAATTATAATTAGTTTTTAAAAAATCAATCAACTCAAACTTAAAAATTTCAATTCAAACCATTTTACCAAATGGATCCTAAATCTTATGTTCAAATTCCAAGATACAACATTTTATTTTCATTCTCATTTTGTTTCTAAATGAAAAAAATTCTATCATCTGAAACGGCATTTAAAGGGAAAAAATATATATATATATATATTTTGTGATGCAGATGCATAGGAAAAGAGAGAGAGAGAGAGAAAGAGAGAGGGAGAGAAGACTAAGATTATAATAATAACTAAATATATTTATTTATTAATTCCGACTTTGGTTGGTGGGAACGATTTTTCCTTATTTAGATAAACAATATCACGCATTACAGTGGGAAGACATTATTATTTCTGAAATTCAGAGATCGACAAATAAAAAGACACAAATAGCAAAAGAAACAGACTACAGACAGATAGATTGCTGACTCAGAACGTACACTACATACCCAGCAATTGAAAAAAAGAAAGTAGAAATGGTATTCATCTATAGGCCAGATCACTAGCAATTGCGATTAAGGCGGTCTCTGCAATAGTTATTCCCGCCGGTCTGAGGGCCATGGCAGTCTCCATATATTTTGTCTCTCTCTTGCCCGCATGCTGCTCTGTTCCGATTGCCTATACGATATACGGTGGGTTAGTTTTTAGGATCCTCCGGCTAATTTCTGAATCCATCAGAAACTCTTGCTCCAAATCCTGGTAGGCAATGATATTGTTGGCGTAGTTGCGAGGCAGCAAAACCGAAGTTGGGCCGCCGCCAGCCATGCACTCATAAGTCGTGCTGTCGAGAATCAGTAACACTGCCGTCATCATTATCACTGCTACGAGTTTGTGAGAGATGCCCCTCAGCTTAGTGGCTGATGATCTTATGGTTTCTATTTTCTCAACTCTTTGCAAACTCTTTCAAGGGCTCTTGCTATTTATATATAGTTTTATTTATTTTTTTTTTTTTTGTAGTACAGGCCAACCAAAGTGACCGGCACTCACATCATTTTATTTTTATTTTTATTTTTATTTTTTTTAAGTTTAGTACAGGCCAACCAAAGTGACTGACACTCGCATCTATTTAACCTCACCAACAATGTATTCGACAGTCGATAAGCGGCCAATGCCATATTTATTAGCGTCAAAAAAAAAAAAAAATTTGCCATAATGGCAGAAATTTTTCCGTACTTTTAAATCAGCACAAGATTCACTAATTGTGTTGGACAAGCCCAAATTGCTCTCCGTAAACGAAAGGTGACGGTTGGCATAAAGTAAATTCCCAAAGCAGTAATTTTGATCTTCAATTAATTAAGCTTTGTTTACCTCATTATCTCATTTTAACTCAAACCATACTTTTTTTTTTGTCTTTTTTCAAAAAGTTTTTTGTTTTTTTTTTTTAAATTCAAAAAAATTTACTATTACAATTAAAATATTTCAACTGAAACTAACCAACCAAATACCCTCTTAGCCATTTGAGGACAATCAACTTTTTTTTTTTTTAACTTTTTTTATTTTTTTATCAGTTATATTAGTTGTCGTTTTTTAAATTAAATTACATACAGTTTTATTTAAAATAGTGCTAAATATATCAACTTTAATATTAAATTTTTTTTTTATCAATTGACGGGGTTGAATTGTTATCCTTTGTTATTGATAAATATAATATTTATCGATAAAATAATATATTATAAAGCTAGCACTTAAAAAGTGAGATAGAGTGGTGTACATAGTATTATTTTTTCTGCTATATATACACCCAAAACAAAAAAAAATTATTTTCCCATAATCAAAAGTAAAGCCACGTTGGGCCAAGCGAGAGAGGGGGCCAACGGGCTCCCCAATTTTAAGAGTTTTTCCAGTAAATTCCTAGTTTGCCCTCCTTAAAATTTTAAAATTACAAAATTTAATTAAATTTGTTTAAAAAATATAATAAGGATAAATTATACTTTTCCTCCTGAACTTTAGATCTTCTCACAAAATGCCCTTCTTTCCCCTTGAACTTTAAAAGGTTTGCAAATTCTACCTTTTAATTAAATTTTTGATGAAAAAATATATCTAACACTTATTTAAAGCATCAGTCTAGGGTATTAAGTTTAGAATCATGAAACGGCACACATTAGTGGCATTTCTGACATCCATTACTCTTTTCAAATGTGAAATCACAAAATTACCTGTAAGAGAAAAAAATGGACAATCGACTCTAAAAATTTTACTTTTTTAACTTAATTATAAGTGTTTCACATTTAATATTCGCAACTCATACTTCAAAGCGTTATGTGTATTTTGGTTGTCAAAACATTAATTGAGGGAAAAAATTTGGAAACTTTTCTAAAGTTTGGGGGAGAAGAATGTTACAAATTAAAGTTTGGGGGCATTGTGTGACAAGGCTTGAAGTTCAAAAGGAAAAATGTAATTTATGCATAAAATAAAAAATTTTTAGTCACAACATTTTTAAATAACACTTTTGGTCACAATATTTTTGTGTGACTAAATGTCACTTTTAGTTACAACCTTATGACTAATATACGATTACTTACAAATTTTTGCTACAACTAAAACTTTAGCCTCAAGCTTTTCAGTCATGGTGTAACTAAAACTATTTATGCCGAATCGTCATTTTAAAATAGAAGTCCAATCCCTTAACAGTATTATATTTCTCTTATTCTCTCTGATCTTCATAATAATTGTGTTAGAAGTATAAATACTTGGCATTGACATCTTTTTTTCCCCATACCTCCCTCTTATGAGTAACATCGTAATTTTACATTTAGCAAAGGTAACGAGTACCGTATATACTGTCAATGAGTGCAACTTCATAATTTTATATTTAATACCACCAAGTCATACTACCAACAAGTGTCATGTGCAAATTTGGCATTGACATCGTTTTTTTTTTTTTTTTTTTTTTTTTTTTTTTTTGCTTCTTCTCAAAAATATATTTTGTTGTAAAATGATAATGTATATACATCTATAGATTATCATTTTTTGTCAAAAAATAATACATATATGAACATAATGACGTGTACAAAGTACTCACAATGACAAGATTAACAAAATATCATTATGATTTTGATGGTATAATTAACATATTAGAAATTTTAATCATTTTCATCTGGAACCAGCAGATATTAATTAATCATGGATCCCATACATGGCGTTCCCACGACTACGGTAACCCGTGGTATGGTTTTTTGTCTATTGAACTTCCCTTTTGAGCCTCCTATTTCTCTTTTCACCAGCTGGAAGGAGATGGGCATGAATGTCACTAAAAGTTAGGCTGATCTGGTAATGGACGATGAAGGATTTACTTTAGTGACTGACAAAATATGAGGGATTTTTTTTTTTTTTTTTTAAAGTAAAAACTTGACTGAGCTCCATAACACTAAAACCAAAAATATATATTGGAGCGGTTTCCTCCACGTCAATGTTCGTCTACTTTCTCTGTCTCTTTCCGTCGTCTCTTATCACTATGAGGCGCTGGGGTGTTGACGAGCCTCCATGGAGGTTCGCCGAAGAAACCCAGAAAAAGCAGCCCAATCCCTCAAGGGTCCAAGGTCGTTCTCTAGGAACCCCTCTTGTTTTGGGGGTGTAGGGATCCCCCAAAACTAAGAAAAATAAATTGGGAATTGATAAAACAAAACTAGGAGCTATGTTTAAATAGTAATTATTTATAAAATTTGTTTTTAATTCATCAAAAAAAAAAAAATTCGAGGAAAGACTAAAAATAATAATATCGTTGACCTGGGGAGGAAAGTGACATACTTTTCGAGATTAAATAAAAATTTTTGGGGATTAAGTCTCAGAGATTAGCTAGACGCTGCAGCGCTTCACTCTTTCCAACGGATATGATTCCAAGTATGAGAAAGTGTTGCAAAAAGATCAAACTTCATCTGCAAGACCTTCTTCGCATGGTCCTCATCCTTTTCTACTTCACTGCAACCACTCATGAGCTGCAGCTTCCTTACATACCTGAGGACAACATAACCATTGACTGTGGTTCTTCAGTCGTAAACAACATGGCGTCAATGAGCCAGCGGAGCTGGAATGGAGACACCAAGTATTTTCCGCTAGATGGTCGAAATAACGATTCGGTCACGTTGTTAGCTGATGCGCCGTCAATGGAAGAGGAAACTGTCCCTTACAGCACTGCGAGGCTTTCGCACTCCGTATTCACCTACGCGATACCAGTCACGACTCCCGGACCAAAATTCATCCGTCTGTACTTTTACTCATCGTCATACGGAAACTTTGATCCCTCCAAGGCCTTCTTCTCTGCCAAAGTCGGCAAATACACACTCCTCAGCAACTTTAGCGTTTCTCTTACTGCCGGTGCACTTGACCAAAAGGGCATAGAGAAAGAATACTGCGTGACCGTTGAGCAGTCAAGTTTGAACATTACGTTCACCCCTAGTTCTTCAATTCCAGACGCCTTTGCTTTCATCAACGGCATCGAAGTTGTATCCATGCCCTCTAGTCTCTATTACTCGGGATCCATAGGCCGTCTAGCTTTGCTTGTGGGACAGCAAGAGCCCACGTACACCGTCGAAGACACTACCGCTTTGGAGACGATGTATCGGATAGACATCGGTGGACATGAGATATCAGCCAACATTGATATCGGCATGTACCGCCGATGGAAGAAGGACGATGAGTACCTGACAGTGCCAGGACTTAGTGTTCTACCAGTTACTTTTGATAAACGACTCAAATTCAAAGACAATATTACGTCCTATGCGGCACCGGGCGACGTCTACTGTACCGCCACGTCTACGGGGAATGATAAGAATATAACTAAACTCAGGAGATACAAGCTCACCTGGGAATTCCCCGTGGATTCTGGATTTAGCTACATGCTAAGATTGCACTTTTGTGAGATCGAGCTGGATTTCAGTAGAGTCGGCGATCGGGTCTTTCTTATTTACATCGGAAACAACCTGGCTGAAAGTAAATTTGACGTGGTCTGGCTATGCGGTGGTCAATATGTACCGTGTTTTAAAGATTATGTGGTCTTAAAGCTTGGAGAAATTGGCGAAAAGAAAGTAAATCTCTCTGTCGCTCTGCAAGTTAGTCCGGACAACGACAAAACCAAATATGCCGATGCAATCTTGAACGGGCTGGAAATCTTCAAAATGAGCGACACCACTGGTAATCTGGCTGCTCCAAATCCTGATCCAACTCGAGCAACAATTCGCCCACCGACTACACAACGGAGTAATGATAAAAGCAATCGAACATCAATAATTGGTATCGTCTCCGGTGTAGTTTGCGGTGTAGTTATTGTTTGCGTCCTTGGACTCTACATTCTCCGGCGAGGAAGAACAGCCAAGGGATTGCGCTCTAATGACAAAAGCACGAGGTGGGGCCCCTTTTCCTTTTCTACAACCAAGTCAACCAAGACTCGAGGCTCATCCTCTTTGCCGTCCGATCTGTGCCGTTACTTCTCATTGGCTGAGATCAAGGCCGCTACCAACAACTTCGAAGATATTTTCATTATCGGAGTGGGAGGTTTTGGCAACGTGTACAAAGGCTACATCGATGATGGGAGCACTCCCGTTGCGATCAAGCGGCTAAAATCCGAGTCATCACAGGGCGCCCACGAGTTCAAGACCGAGATCGAGATGCTCTCTCATCTTTGTCATGTAATTATTACGATAATTACATTTTTAAATTATTTAAATATTAAATGCTCACTTTACAAGTTTCAAAGCACAAGAATAATAACAAAAGTAGAAATAACATTAGAAGTTGCATTATGTATTGGAACATAAAGTAGAATAATGTTAATTTTTAGACTTTTTTTGTAGGAAATATAAAATTGACATAGACCTATACATTGGAGATGGTCTAAATAATTCATTTGTGCAAAAAAAAAAAAAAAAAAAAAAAAGATTTGTAGAAATATATTAAGAACAGTAATATAATGAGAAAGTAGATCGTCATTAAAATGTAGGTCACTGTAGTTAATACGTAAGACATTCTAAACAATATAAAACGAGTACCTTTGTCTTATGTTGTGTTTGGTAATTGAAAAGAGTAGAAAGGAAATGGAGAGAAGAGTTGAATAGAAAATAATAAAGTAGTTTGTTTGGTAAGAAGAAAAAGAAATAAAAGGAAAATAGTGTGTGGTGTACTTAATCAATTTTCTTCTTTCTAAGTGTATTGGGTAGACAACTTAAAACTTTACAATGATTATTGAAATTACTGTATTGCCCTTTTTTAAAAGGTGGAAATATAGAAGCAAAAAAATAAAATATTAATTGTACAATATGTCTTTTATTTTTCTTCTTTTATATCTGCCAAACAACTTACAAAAACTAATCCTTTTTATCATACTAATTTTTCTTTTCTAATACGAGTACTTCACCTTCCACACTTTTATTTTTTCCTTTCTACCAAGAGAGTGTTGTGTACTCATCTAATATCTTTATGTTTCTATAATTTCGAGATATCAAATAGGTAGTATTTATTTGGCAAAGTTGACTTTTTATTGTAATACCTAGATTTTTCATGTTACTATTTCCTTTATAAGGAATTAAATGTATACCATGAAGGCATATATGCAAAAGCTCAGTTAAGAGTTTTTCTTACATTTCATGAGTTTTTATGGTTCAATAAAACTCAAAACGGGTTGCTAAGGTTAGCAAACGTCCTTTTGAGTTGAAAAGAACGAAAAAGTGCATGATTTTACGGAAGTCAAAGGTTTGACCGAAAAGTCAACTTTGACCAAGAATGGTCAAAGGGTTGACTTTACAGTATTTTGAAGTGCAGTATGGAAAGTATACTACGAAAATTATTTTTGTGAGCTAGATAGCATGAATAGGCCTTAAAACCACCCTAGAAAATCAAGCACACCAAGTTAAGATTAAAGGTGAAAAGGGCTCGGAAAAATAAGAAAAAAATTATACTGTCCGTTTTTACATAGATAAATTTTGTACTACAGTGCAGTATAAAAATACTGTGTATTAGTGAAGCACAGTATTGGAAATATCTGTATAGCACAAAGATGGACTGCTTTTTAAGGAAAATAGCCAAACAAGGCCCAAGGTGGGTGATGTCATCTTAGTTGGAATTATGACATCATAAATATTTATTCAAGGCTTGGAAAGAATTTTTGGGAGCTTCTAGCACCTCCTTGGCCGGCCACCTCACCCCCCATTAGAGCAAATATTGGTTTTTCATGGGGTTTTTGTGCAATTATTGGAAATTTACCCACCTCTATAAATAGGTGATGCCATTATTCATTTTATTCACAAAACTTTGCCAAACTCTTGCAATTTTTCTTCTTGAAAATCCGAAAATTGGGAAGAGAGAAAGAGAAGAGAAAAACAAAAATTTCTTAAGGGGTTTTGATTAGGGGGTGTTCGGGTTGCTAGTGGGAACCAAGTGAAAAAGTTTGAAAAAGTGTGGAGCCATATTGGCCATTGTGGCCGAGTGTGAGGGGGGAAGAAAAGGAAGAGAAAAGTTGAAAAATTTTTAGGGGAAAAGCTTGTGGTGTGATTGGTTTTGAGGTGAATCAACCAAGGAACCAAGAAAACAATTTTGGTACCCTAGCTAGGTTGAAAGCCGTGGGCAAGGAAAGTCAAGGGAAGAAAGGAATTTGGAATTTCCAAACCCTAGAATTGAATCAAGGTATTCCCTTAACCCTAATCTTTTAATTGAGTTTTCTATTTGGAATTTCCTTGTATTTCAAGTTAAAGTTTGTAAGGACATAAGTCCAATTTAATTTCTCGCCCTAGTTTGGTTAGTATGTGCTTGATTAAGTGATTAAGGGTGATTGGCTTATTTATGTTGTTTGCTTTATTGATTTATGCTTGTTGTTGATAAGTTGCATGCTAGATGATGATTGAGTTGTATGTCCCCTGATTTGGTCCAAATCTGCCTTAGGCAGCCCATGCTAGGGTGTTAGCTTAAGGTTGAATGCTTGATGCTTGATTGAATGTCACTACTAGAAAATGTAGATACCACGACTGATATTCGACGACCGTTTTTAAAAAAACCGTCGTCGTAATTTTGGAAAAAACATGGAACCGAAAAGCACACGAAAACCGTCGTGAAAGCTCGAACTTCCACGACGGTAAACAAAGACCGTCGTGGTAGCTCGGAGCTACCACGACGGGCACAAAGACCGTCGTGGTAAGTCCTGTTTCGGGACATACCACGACGGGCAAAAGACCGTCGTGGTAGGTCCCCGAAACAGGACCTACCACGACGGTTTTTGCACGTCGTGGTAGGGTAACTACCACGACGGTCTTTTGCTCATCGTGGTATATTACCTTTTCTGGGACCTACCACGACGGTCACAAAAGACCGTCGTGGTAGGTGACCTTTTCGGGGACCTACCACGACGTCGGGGACCTACCACGACGGTCAAAAGACCGTCGTGGTAGGTCCCCGAAAAGGGGATACCACGACGGTCTTTGACCGTCGTGGTACCCGAAGGTACCACGACGGTCAAAGACCGTCGTGGTAGGTCCCCGAAAAGGGCCTACCACGACGGTCTTTGACCGTCGTGGTATTCGAAGGTACCACGACGGTCAAAGACCGTCGTGGTATCTTCCACGACGGTCAATGACCGTCGTGGTAGGCCCTTTTCGGGGACCTACCACGACGGTCATTGACCGTCGTGGTAGATGACATATCATGACGGTTATTGTGAAAACCGTCGTGGTATCTGTGCCGCGAAATTTAAAAAAATACCCGGGAAGCGTGCCTTTGTGCAAGTGGCCGAAACACTTAGCATCTTTTATGCATAAGAGCAAAACGAAATCATCATTCACTCCACTTTCTCTCTCAGATTTTTGACATCTCCCTTCAACAAGTTTTCGGATTTCCATCGTATTTCTCTCTAACTTTTTGCCTTGCATCCTCTATTATCTCTCTTTGCTTGTCTTGAATCCTCCATTATCTCTCATTGTCGTCCATCCTCCATTTTCTCTCCTTGCTTCTATCACTCCATTTTCTCCAAATTTTGTTGTGTTTCGCCGTCCTCCACGCTCATGCCAACGCTGTCGCGAAGCCCACGCCGTCGCCAAGGCCGGCCCCCAACCTTGCTCGCCGGCGCCAATTTACCCATATTTTCGGCACACTAAACGAGTAAATTTATGTTGGCTATTTCATGAAACGGTTGATAGAAGTTAGCTAAGACAATAGTAAACTTTATTTCAAGGCCACGTTGTATGTTGATTGTTGATTGTGTTTGTGAAACTTTATTTGGGTTATTTGTGAAACGGAAAAAACGGAAACTTTATTTGGGTAAAATCCCGTAGTGGTACCATGGGGTACCACGACGGGCTTTGGCCCGTCGTGGTATCTCAGCGTACCACGACGGTCTTTGACCGTCGTGTTATCTTGTCTATCACGACGTTCAAAAAACCGTCGTGGAATCCAAAAACATACCACGACTGTGGATTCCACGACGGTTTAAAAACCGTCGTGTAAGTATTAACACGACGGTTTTTAACCGTCGTCGAATCTCTATTTTGTTCTAGTGTGTTATGCAAAAATAGAGCCATGCAAACCTAGGACTAGGGCAGTTCGGGTTTGGTTTGCATGGGTACGTTGGGTTAGCATGTTTGAATGTATAGGATGATAGAAACGCTGCATGATTGTTATATAAGCTCCTGAAGTGGTCGGTCGAGATAGAATCCACGAATTAGGACGTAAACCGGACTTAATAACCGAAACTGTCAATTCGGATTCGAAACTGGCCAGTTTCGGGAAAGTGGAAATTTAAGGCCTTTAGAGGCCGAACTGGGTAAAACGTAAAACACAAAAGTTGTTCGGAACGATTTTTCCTAGGGGGCAACGAGGACAGAATCCCAAAATGAGGCTCCAATGGCCTCCGTTTTTATAAAAATCCGAGGCTGGTCTGCCCAGACTTAGTTAACACGATCAGTCAGTTTCAAACGAAAACTGACAAGGATACAAGCAGAACTGGATTTTTCATAAAATATGAAAGTTTTAGAATTTTTTAAGAGCTAAAACTTTCATGAAGACAAGTTTTCCAAATTCAGAGTGAATTTTTAAACTGACACTGTTTTACGAAGACTGTGCAGTGAACATAAAATTCCTGCACAGGATTTTCTAAAACTAGTTCGGGAAAAACTGTTTTTCTTTTCGAAACCACCGTTTTGACTATGGAAACTGTTCCAAAGGTAGTTTTCAGTCCTTAATAACTTTATAAAATTTTAATCAAAGAAGTAAGAATTTTTACAAGTAAACTAAAGGATTTTTGAAGATAATTACCCAAATTTTCCAAAAGTAAGGAAATGGGGTTTTGAGGAAAAATTGGTAATCAAGCCGACTACGGATTGTAACCGGAAGTAGTATTCGAGTTACTGGGCTTAGCCCCAAAGCCCAAGGTTGACCCCAAAGGGTTGACCATAGTTGACCAAAGGGTTGACCTTAGTTGACCAAACGTTGACTTTGGTTGACCCAACATTTAATTAAGTGTAACCTTAAGGGTTACCCAATGTAACCCTAAGTGATACCAAAAAAACCTATCATTGGGCTAAGAGAAGAGGGTTAATAGAAATAACCCAATAATTTATGATATAAGAGTAAAGCCCAAGGTTTAAAAGAAAACCTAGTAGTATGCTAAAGGCTTAGCATACAAAGAGGTTATCCAACGTGACCTTTTAAGGAGTAATCAAAGTTTGATTATTCTTAAACAGTAGGATGACTAATTGTGACCAAGTAAGATATCAAGTATCGGGGACATACAACTAGGATTTTGTAGGCATGTTGGTTAGCACACCAACATTCCACAAAGAGAATTAGACTCTTACCTATGTCCTTATTCAAGCAGGGAGAAACCTGCAGCTGTACCCAGTGGAAGAACAGTATCAAGTAGGACATAGCAAGAGAGGTAAGTACAACTACCGCTTATAGCATAGGCTTTATTCTGGTGCTTACCTAAGTACATAGATGTATGCTAGGGGTGTATGTCTTGTTGATGAATGTTATGTGATACGATGTTTGCTATATGTTGTGATGGATGCTATGCTCTACTGTATGCCATGTATTCCTATGAAGTATATGAATTACGGTGTATGTCAGGCCAAGTGCATAAGGTATGTTATGATTGAGATATGCATTATGTAGAAGTGACATCACGATACATGTTCACTAAATTATAAAATGAGATTAAACATCAAGCAAGAAAGAAGGCAAGCAAGTTGCCATGGCGAACAAGTCGCCTGTGTCGTATCGACCCGCTCGTAGGTCGGGTTGGACTATGGTTTGAGTTGGAAATGGACTGGCCGCCCTAACCACTCCATAGTCGCGCGCCCGGTACGTACACTCAAGTAAGGGGCCCATAAGAAAAAAAGTAAGAAAGCAAGTTAAGAATGAAAGAAAAGCATAACATGAGTATAACCGGATCATGCATCTATTATGAATGCTATGTTATGTAATGATGTGAAGTTGTATGTTATGATGATAAGATGAGATATGCTATGATGAGCTAAGTCAGAATGTGTATGCTAGGTTAGGTTTGTTATGATGCAGTATAGATAGTTGTACTTGCTGAGCGAAAACTCACTGTCTTACGTTTATGCTGTAGGTAAGAAACCTGTCAGCAATACGTGATACAAGATGGAAGTGCGAGGCGGGGCATACTGTGAAATGTGGGAGTTCGATGACGCTACGCATTTTGTTCTCTACGTACTTATTTTATGTTGAACACTTTTATTCGGGTATAAAAAAAAAATTTCCGCTATGTTTTACCCTATAAATAAATAAGATAAGTTAAGTAAGTAAGTATGTATGTATGGTAACGGCCTGTACTAGGGGGGTCGTTACATTTATATTGCTATCTTTAGCAATATTTTGGATTTAAATGCATTTATTTAGAGAATGTTTACTTTGCATAAAAAAAAAAAAAAGAGAAAGTAAGTATTAATTACCTATCCTACTTAATCATATGTTTACTTACAAAATGAGAAATTAGATTTTAGTTGTTCCCACACAATATAGATAATAAATAAAAGGAATGTCAATTCTTAGATTCCCTTGGTATTGATTCCTTGTTAAAAAGAATACATGTCAAACTTACTTGTATACCCTTAATAAGTTTATATGTGTTAATTTTTATTTTTAATTATGTAAAATGATATTTTAGTAATTACATTAATAAGATTAATATTACTAAAATTAATAAACACTAAAAAGAAAATGGTGTAATTTCCCTTTACATCATCCAATAGGCAAGTAAATATTAGAAAGGGAGTCAATGATCATCTTTTTTATTCCATTATTTTGCTTTCCAATCTTATTACCTTTCCTATTACATTCCTCTACGTTTAGTAAATACACCCTTAATTTAAGATATTTTTATTTTAAAAGATATTATAGTTGGGTAACTTGCCACATTATTATAATTGTAATTTATATTTATATGAAAGTTTTTTATAGTGCTATTTGCTAATGAATCTTCTCTCTTCAATTTTTGAGTTTGTGGATTCAAATTGCCAAATACCTTGTTAAACTTTTATGTTCACCTACTTCTATTTTTCTCATTTAATTTAAGTATAGTATCATTATGTTTAATCAAGTCCCCGATCCTCCCTATACTCATCTATCTTCCTTTGATGGTTGTCATGCATCTCTATGCTCTTTCATGCATCCTCTCTCGACGGTTACCGTTGCTATGGCTTTTAGCCCTCTCTTGATGATTGTCATTCCTTTGTTCATGTGCCCTCCTTTGACAATTGTAAACCTTGCACCTTTGCACACTGTCTTAATGATTACAGTACTTTTTCTTTATCTTTAATTTCACGAAAGAAAATAAATAAATAAATAAAATAAAAACACACGTTCCCATCACTCATATTGGTTCCTTTATGGTCCAAGATTAAAATCTTCTATTGAAGCTCGATTATGTAGGCCTGTATGTGCATATTAGGAAAATTTGATTAGCAGGAGTCTGGATTTTATTGTATTTATTCAGTTTAGGTCATTTCTTGATTTGGAAGCTTTGACAGCTTTAAGTAATTTATCCATTTTCATTGTTATAATTCATATTTATATGATAACCTATTTATAGTGCTCTTATTTGTTATTGAAGAAGTTTTCTGAGAATGGTATTGAATTTCTTCTTCTCAAAAGAGTAATTTACAACCTGTTTTATACTAAGTGGCTGACATACCAGTCCACTGAAATTAAGGAATAGAATCCCTCCTAATTAGGAATTCCACCAAACCAGGAAACTACCTATCTAACAAACGGAAACAAACTATTCTAGGAAAGTAAATTACAGCCTAACTAATTACAAAAGAATCGGTATTTTCCACACTCCCCCTCAAGCTGGATTGTATATGTTATACAAACCAAGCTTGGAGTTCATCTCATCAAAGCTGACTCTTGGAAGAGCTTTGGTGAGGATGTCTGCAATCTGAAGTCTTGTTGGAACATGGCTTAACTGCACGATCCTGCTGTTGACCTTCTCTGAGATGAAGTGACGATCAATCTCGATGTGTTTGGTTCTGTCATGATGCACAGGATTTTTCGCTATGCTGATAGCTGCCTGACTGTCACTAAACATCAGAATTGATTCTCTTGTTTCAACCTGAAGTTCCTTTAAAAGCCTTTGAAGCCACATTCCTTCACATATTCCTAGAGCAAGAGCACGATATTCTGATTCTGCACTACTCCGAGAGACAACTGCTTGCTTTTTGCTTCTCCATGTAACGAGATTTCCCCAGACATATGAGCAGTACCCAGTTGTTGACCTTCTATCAGTTAGTTCTCCTGCCCAGCTAGCATCAGTGTATATCTCTATCTCACGATTTGCAGATCGTTTGAAGAGTAGACCAAGTCCAGGAGTCATCTTCAAATATCTCAAAATTCTGTGAACTGCTTCTAAATTCTCTTCATTTGGATTATTCATGTGCTGGCTCACTATACTGACCGAATAGGCAATGTCGGGTCTTGTGTGTGAGAGGTAGATCAGCTTTCCCACAAGTCTCTGATATCTTCCCTTGTCTACTGGCTTACTTTCTTCATTTCTGATTGGTCTTCTGTTAGGATCCATAGGAGTGTCGGCAGGTTTACACCCAAGAAAGCCTGTTTCGCTTAACAGGTCTAGGATGTACTATCTCTGGGATAACACAATTCCCTCCTTAGATCGAGCTACCTCCATTCCTAGAAAGTATCTAAGAGGGCCGAGATCCTTGATTTCAAATTCTATTGCAAGCATCTTCTTGAGTTTGATGATTTCCTCTGAGTCATTACCTGTTAAGATGATATCATCCACATACACAATGAGGATAGCTAGCTTACCTCCAGAATTGGATTTGATAAACAGTGTGTGATTAGCTTGACCCTGACGGTATCCATTTGAAATTATAGTCTTGGCAAACCTGTCAAACCATGCACGCGGAGATTGTTTTAAACCATATAAGGATTTTTTCAGCTTGCATACCAACCTGCTATTTGAACTGTTCTCAAAGCCTGGAGGTATTGTCATGTAGACTTCTTCTTCGAGATTCCCATTTAAGAAGGCATTTTTGACATCAAGTTGGTATAGGGGCCAATCTAAATTCACTGCAAGAGACAGAAGTACCCGAACTGTGTTTAGCTTGGCAACAGGTGCAAAGGTTTCTTGGTAGTCTATCCCATATGCTTGAGTGAAGCCCTTGGCCACAAGTCTGGCTTTGAACCTCTCAACACTGCCATCTGCCTTGTACTTCACGGTGAATATCCACTTGCACCCAACAAGATTCTTCCCATGAGGTAATTCAGTGAGCATCCATGTGTCATTGATTTCTAGAGCCCGGATCTCTTCCTCAACTGCCTTTTTCCATGTAGGAATCATTAGAGCTTCTTGAATAGACTTAGGCACCTGCACACTATCAAGATTTGACACAAACGCCCTGTAAGATGGGAGCAACTTTCCATAAGCTACATATCTCTCAATTGGATGACTAGTGCACCCTCGAACACCCTTTCTGTGAGCTATTGGCTGATTAGAATCATCAACCACTGGCACAATAGAGTCATGAGAAAAGGAATCCATACCATTGTGATTGTCAGATGCAGGAGAACTTGGTTCTGGGTCTTGACAGTCACGGATCTGCATGTTTTTCTCTATATGCTCACTTGGTCTCCTCCTTCTGGTATAGACACGAAGTTCATGATTGTTATTGTCAAGTTGAGATGGAGTAGGGACGGTTTCAGTGGCAGGAATGGTCAGGGCAGGTTCGGCTGGGACAGACTCGGCTGGGACAGACTCGGCTGGAACAGATTCGGCTGGGACAGGCTCGGCTTGTGAAGGAAATATGGCCTGAGTGTCTTGGAGAAGATCCCAAATCTGATATTCCCTCAAACTCTCCCCCTGAATGTCGGATTTGGAAAAGTAAGATTGATTCTCAAAAAAGGTGACATCCATGGAGTTGTATACTTTCCTGGTGATTGGAGAGTAACACTTGTAGCCCTTTTTATTGGATGAGTAACCAAGAAAGATACATTTAAGGGATCTTGGGTCAAGCTTGGTGCGGTGTTGTTGGTGGATGTGAACAAAGGAAGTGCAACCAAAGATCTTTAAGGGCAGATCGGATGAGAAAGATCGAATGTGTGGGTAGGTTTGTATGAGAACCTGACGTGGAGTTTTGAATTTGAGGATTCTACTAGGCATCCTATTAATGAGATAGGTTGCGGTGAGTATGGCTTCCCCCCAAAAGTGTTTCGGCACATGGTTTAAGAACATAATGGCACGGGCTACCTCAAGTAGGTGTCTGTTTTTTCTCTCAGCTACCCCATTTTGGTGAGGAGTATCAACACACGAACTTACATGAATGATTCCATGGGTGGAAAGATAAGAACCAAGAATAGAATTGAAATAATCCTTGGCATTATCAGTCTTAAGAACCTGGATTGAGCATTGAAATTGAGTAGCAATCATGGAATGGAAAGACTGAAAGATGGTGGCTGTTTCAGATTTTTCTTTCATGAGAAATGTCCACGTAGTTCTTGTAAGATCATCTATGAATGTCACAAACCATCTAGCCCCATTTAGATTTTTTACTCTTGAGGGTCCCCAAATATCACTGTGGATTATGGAAAAAGGATGGGAAGGCTTGTATTGTAAACTTGGGAATACATGTCTAGTATGTTTGGCAAGTTGGCAAACTTCACATTGATAAAACTTTGAGTTTTTATTGATAAACAAATGGGGAAACAATTTTTCAATGTACGTAAAGTTTGGATGACCAAGGCGAAAGTGCCATAACATAACTTGACTCTCAATGGAAACAGGATTGGAAACTAAATTAACATTATTTGAACTAGACTCAGATACACAACTTGACAGGTGAACTTGTCTACCAGGAGGATGACTTCCGTTGAGTAGATAGAGACCTCCATGCATCTCAGCACTGCCAATCACCTTCCCCGAATCCACCGCCTGAAAATCACAACGATTTGAATTAAATTTAGTCACACAATTTAGATCACGGGTAAGCTTGCTGATTGAGAGTAGATTGCAGTCCAATTTAGGAACATAAAGAACAGAGTAGAGATGGAAATCCTTTGTTAATTGGACTGATCCGGTTCCTGCAACTTGTGAGAAAGACCCATCAGCTATTCGGACTGCAGGGTGACTCGTACACGGGCTGTATTTACTGAAGCAGTGAATATCTCCAGTCATATGGTCCGAGGCTCCCGAATCTACAATCCATGGTTTGGCTGAAGTGTTTCGGGCAATATGAGCATAGGAGAGGGTACCTTGGTGTGCGAGAAGGCTAGTGGGTTTCTCGGCAGTGGGTTGAGGTGCTGTTCCAGAACTGGAAATTTGTCCAAGCATTTTCTGCAAGGCTTCGATCTGCTCCCTGGTGAACGGACTGTTTTCTGAGTTGTTGTCGGGTGTGGCAGCAACATTTGCACGGTTTTCTCTGTCCTGTCTTCGGCTGGAAGGCTTCCAATCAGCAGGCTTTCCGTATATTTTCCAGCACGATTCCTTTAGATGACCCAGCTTCTTACAATGTTCGCACCATGGTCTTCCCCTTTGTGATTTATTATTTTGAGAGGAGGTGTGAGTGTATAAAGCTGACCCTTCACCCACGGTTGTGGTAATTTTGTCTGTCATCATGAGTTTCTTTCTACTTTCTTCTCTCCGAACCTCTGAGAAGGCTTCCCGAATGGTTGGAAGGGGTTTAATTCCCATGATTCTCCCCCTGACTTCGTCAAGTTCTTTGTTGAGGCCGAGAAGGAATCTGATTGTTCTTTTCTGATCCACAATCTTCCTGTACAAATTAGAGTCATCAGGGCATTTCCAGGAATGAATCTCGTACATGTCCAGCTGCAGCCAACAGCGTGTTAGAGTGTTAAAGTACTGAGTTACACTCAAGTCTCCTTGTTGCAGATCATAAAGTCTTGCTTCGATCTCAAACAATTCTAAAGAGTTTTCTGTGCTGGAATAAGTGTCACGGGCTGCCTCCCATATCTCCTTAGCTGTTTTAAAGAGCAGAAAATTTTCTCCAACCTCTGTGGTCATGGAATTTATCAACCAAGACATAACAAGGTGGTCGTCAGTTTTCCAGGAACGGAATCTGGGGTCTGCAGGTTCTGGAGCAGAAATTTCGCCAGTGAGATGTCCATCTTTTCCTCTCCCACAGATAAACATAAAGACCGACTGTGACCATTGAAGGAAATTATGGCCATGGAGTTTATGACTAGTGACGAGGGTGGAAGAGGAATCAGGAACAGTAGGGGCTGCAGTGTCTGACTCGGGTCTGGGAGTGTTTTCCTAATGCTAATGTTGGTAAATTGCCAAAATGTGTTAAACCATTTTTTTCTCTCTCTCTTTTCTTTATTTTTGTTGCAAAATTTACAGTAACCTTTCCCTACTAATTTCGACCGACATCAGTGAAGTTCTAGGTTCAAGATTAAATTTTGTTTCAACAATTTCCATGAATTTAGATTAAATATGTAACCTTGTACAATAAACCTTATAATCGGTTTCTCTTTTATGCATGAATGACTTCAAGGTAGAGAAGTACTTCTAATTATGCTAACATAAGTAAAAACACATTATAATCGAAAAAAGCCTATAAATTTGACTATAAATTTCTCTTGGATATAGGATACATATTTTGTACGTTGCTATAAGGTCCAAAATATCTTTCCTTACATGCGATAAATGAACTACCAAATGTAGCATGATAATGAAAACGTGAGGATTTTTTTTCCCCTAAGTTGCTCAAAATAACAGCTATTTATCTTTCTAAGCACATTAAGTCTCGCAATAAAGCATACTTGTGATGTTAGAAAATCAGTTAGATGTACATATGTGATTAAAGGGACGTTTTTACTTTTAGTTCAAAAGGTGTGGAGACCACATTTCTAAATTCAATCCTAGAGCAAAGTGGAAGATGACTCCTATTGGAGGAATTTATAAAGTTTTTCACTATGCATGATTATTACTCCGTTTGGCTTTCAAGTTCAAATATAAAGTTTTTGTCTTTTTTAAAAAGTCAAACAGAAATTATAACTAATTTTTGAAAAATCAACCAACTTCAACATTTAAATTTCATTCCAAACCCATAAACCAAACGTAAACTATTTTGACAATTCTACAATAGGGTTTTGTTTAAATCAATAGATCATTCTATCAATTTTGTATATATATATATATATATATATATATTATTTTGATTTCATTTTGATCAGACTCAGTATTCATAAAATATACACAACTATAGCAAGCTCTTATAACTAATCTAATTGTATGCTATACTATTGCAAATTTGCAAAATTATATCAACTCGAGAATGAAGCTACACAGATTTAGAGGGAAAAAAAAAAGGACAAAATTTGGATAATCGATTACATTTTTGCAGTATTAATTCACGTATAGTCTACTCCTTTTTATGAATTAATGCACAGTAAGAGTGGGAGGGATAAAAAAGGAAAAGGAGTTTGATTTGGACAATATATATGAAAGCTTTTGATTGTATTTGTATATGCAACTTGATGTCGGTCACTCACATGGGTGTGTTTTATACGAATGGACAAAAGTACTTATTAGCCATTAACGAGCGCGTCATTTATTGTAGTTTGTTTTTGTTTTTGTTTTTGTTTTTTTATCACCTTAATTTGTAGGCAATTATTAGACATCTTTTGCAATTTGATGGATGCTCTAGATCTGTTCTGGCTGAGCTGTTATTGCTCCATTCAGACACAGACAATATGGTCAACATCGGAAGTAATAAATATGCCAGCCACTAATTCGCCAATGCGTGCACATAGCCTAGTTTAACGTTTGAGAATGACACGGCATGCATTAAACTTTTAAACGTGTGATGCCATTGCATAGCCCAAGCCTGTAACTTGCTGTTGAAAACAAGTGGAAGTGCGTGAACCATATCTACTTTTCAAGGAAAAACCAAAAATCCCACAAAAATGGAGTTCTCATCTTGATGAAGTTATATTATGAAATAAAACGTGTCAAATTAATAAAAAAATCTTTAAAAAAAGACCATCTACCCATAGTTATATTTGTTTAAATAAATTTTATATTTATTTGTGCCCACATTAAGGCTATGTTTAATTGGAAGATGAAGAGGATTATAAGAGTTCTTTGTGTTATTTGATAGGAGGAAGGGAGAGTTAAATGGATAGATAATGGTTAATTATTTAATTATTATATAGTCAATTGGTATAACTTTTTAATAATTCTTTTTGGAAGTAAAATAGATTTTAATATAAAAAGTGGTGAATTTGTTCAATCCTTCTACTAATAAAAGGATTCAAATCTGTGGGTTTGGAGGGAGACTCCCTCTCTTCACAGCTCCATCTCTCCTTTCCCTCCCCTCTTCCTTCCAAGTTCCAACCAAACAAGGAATGATGTCTCTCCCTCCACCATTCTCCCTCCTTCCATGTCCCTCCAACCAAACATACCCTAAAATCTATATCACCAATCCGACACTTCATACATGTGAATAATACTGCAATTTATTAAAAAAAATAAATAAATAAATAAAAGAAGAAGAAGCAATAGTATTACAATTTTTTTATATACAAAAAAAATATAACATGTAAAATTCACTAGTAGATTTTAAAAAAAAGTAATTAAATAAATCTTATTAAATTTTAAATTTTAAATAATTACTGAATATAAAAGAATACTGCAAGTTATTTCCATCTCGTCTTTTCACTTTGACGGGGTTTTGTACCCACATGGAAGACTACCGACAGTTTTTCAGAGTTGTATTTTTTATTTTTTATTTTTTTTAGTTTGGGTATCCCAAAATCCGCTACCACAACCCTTTCCTTTCGTGTTTTTTTTTTTTTTTTTTTTTGTGTCTTTTGCCTTTTTTTGTCTTTTAATTTTTAATTTTTTAAGATCTTTTTTTTTCCCCCCCTATCTATGTGCTTGTAAACTTGGAATCTCTCAGCGTTACTCGTAAACATACAAGCCATTAGAAGCACTCTTAAAAAAATAAAAAATAAAAAATAAAAAACAAAAAAGCCCATTAGATGCTCGTTCTCTGGGCTGGAGAACTCGTTTAAAATGCCGTCGTTAGTACTGTTTTTGTTGAACAGAGACGTTTACTAACACTTCCCAATCTACTTTCTTAATTTTTTTTTCTTAAATTATTTATCAATTAAAATTTAAATATTCACTATTACTTAATCCTCTCCTTTTATTATTCCACAATAATCCCTACAATTTAATTCTATTTTTAATCTTATTTGCACCCACCCACCAACCAACAAATAAAGCCCTATTTTTGTAAACAATCATTTTTCATCATTTGTTGTTTTACTTTTTTAACACACGTTTCTGTTATATTAAGTACCATTTTTGTGAACGTTGAAAATAGATATTCATATATATATATATATAAATATTCTTAGATTATATTTATTTTTATATGACGTCGTTGTTATATATATTGTAAGTTATTGTTCCCCCACTTTTTTTTTTTTTGGGTGAAAATAGTTGTTGTAAAAAATAGTAAGAAGAAGAAGACAAAATATAAATATTAAAACCTGGATATTTAAAAGATAATAATCAAAATATTAATATTAACCAGAATATCTAAAAGATAATAATAATTGGACTTAGAAGAAGAAAGAAGAAGAATAAATTTTAATTGACAGATAATTTAAGAAAAAAAGATTGGATAATAGACATAAGAGTATCAATAGACACTCCTGTTGGATATACATCCATTATCATAACATGTAAATTTTTAAATTAATAAATGAACAGATTAAATTTCGTCAAAAGGATTTTTTTTTAAAACAAAAAAGTACAAAAAGTTTATCACACTTGAAAGTTCTATACCAAAAATTGACTTAGTTACAAAATGATTATTATTTTGACAAAACAATTGTTTTTGTCTCACTAACTAATTAAGTTACTAATTAGGGGAAAAAAAATTAATCCAGTGATTCAAGACATAACTTAACTGTGACTCCACACCTATTTATATAAAAAAAAAAAAAAAAAAAAAAAAGATGTAAGTTCAAATCCTCTAATTTCTAAATAATTAAAAAAAATCATTAGCGGAAAAGTAAAAAACATGTGGTCCTTTTTTCGGGTAGAAAGCATATATAAGCTTAAAAACTTAGTAATTTTATACCCACTTCTAATTAGGCTGCAGTCCATCATTCAAATCCATTCATTTTCAATTAGAATTTTTAAAATTTGGTGGAGGGATTAAAATTTGGTGGCCCCATGCATTTGTAATTTCTTTTATTCTCAATTTCCTCTCTATTAAACAACCCAAAATAATACTCTCTCACTCCCTCTCCCTCTCTCTATTGCTAGAGTTTGCATCGTTTAGAGCCAAAGTCCAGCACTGCCTTTTGGTTGGTCATGGGACTTTTAGCCTTAGAGAGTATGCTTTTAGACTCTACAGTGATGATTTTGATGGCGAGATGGCTTCAATGGTTGAGGGAAAGTGTTTTGATCTATTAGGTCATGTAGTTTGGCTTGTTATCAGTGATATTATCCATGGAGTTGAGGTTTTTTCTCCTATTTGTGATAATTGTTTGCTTAAAATAAAGGCGATAATGTTTTCGCCATGTAGGTTTTGCATTTTTTTGTTATGTTTTTGTTTCTATTTTGTAATTATGAAGGTGGTCTCCCTATGCTTTCATATTAGATGTATGTCTAATCCGTTAGAATTATTTCTACACGGTGTTGGTGGTGACCTTTTTTCTATGAGTCGCTTAGTCTCAGTCGATTGGAATTTTCCACCGATTATAGTGGTACTATTGAAAAAGCCATATGTGTGCTCGATTATTAGTTTGCCTTTTCGATTTCTTCTTATTGGAATCCGATGCACATTTTACCCCCTTATTGTGTGCTTCATAATTAGAACTACCAGTAATATCGATTTGTGATTGGGTTTAAGTTTGTATTTTCATAATTTGGAATACAGTTACTATTTTAAAAAAAACACCTTTATTTGAAAGAAAAAAAATCTTTTCAGTACTTTAATTTTTTTGTTTCGAAACCCAGCAATCACAGATTGCCTTTTTAGTGCTTTCTTAGTGGATATATAAGTTATTTTCAATACAGTAAATCTCATGTTCTTTTTTTTTTTTTTTTTTTTTTGAGGTAAATTATATCTCATGTTCTAATTCCAAGAGATAACATATATATATATATATATATATATATATATATTCGTTCCAATTTTGTTATGTTGTTAAATGAAAACAATTTATCATCTGAAAGGCCATTTGAAAGAGGGGGAAAAAAAATTGCGATGCATAATGCATAGGAAAGAAAAGGAGAGGAAAACTAAGTATATATATATTTATTATTAATTCGGGCTTTGGATTGGGGGGAATGATTTTTCCTTAATTAGGCAAACCATATCACGCATTAAATCCTTTTATAAGAATTAAAAAAAAAAAAGAAAAGGAAAAAGAAAATCACGCATTAAACTGGACGGACATTATTCTTGAATTCAGTGAGGGACACACACAAACATATACCACAATAATTTCATGCCAATCAGACATGAGCAAGCTTAAGATCCAGACAAATAAAGCCACAGAGCGCAAGAGGCAGACAACAAACAGATACATTATTACTGACTCAGAACATACCCAGCAATTGAAAAGGTAGAAATGGCGCCGTATTATTATCAGTAGACCAGACATCGTTAAGGGCAACCGCGGTTATAGACGCTCTCCTGAAAAGTAGTAATAACAATGACGGCAAGTTTAGTTGTAACTGGGAGGACATGTCGGGGTTAAAAATTAGCGGGGTGAGTAAAATGAGTTCCAGTGAGCAAGGATCCACTACCAACAAGTCCATGGAAGGATGTCTGGGACTGTCTTCTCTGAGATCAATGATCCGAAAGGAAGATGATTGGTGGAGCAATATTCACCCAAAAGAAAAAAAAGAAAAAAAGAAAAAAAAGAAGTTCCTGAAACTTTAAAAAAAAAAAAAAAATTACAGAGAGAGAGAGAGAGAAGCTGGAATTCTATAATGAGAATCCATACGTAGTAGTTACACGACTGTGACTATAAGTTTAAAAAGGACGACGAAAACGGGAAACAAGAAAAAGAAAAAAAAGGGAGGGAAATAAAATTTGACAAAATTAAAAACGAAAATTAAAGGATTTAAAGAATGTAAAAAAAAAAAAAAACTTATAATAAAAAATAATCCAAAAAGCAATAAAAAAATAAAATCCCCAAATTACACAAATTAAAAAGGGAAAAAGGGATATCATAAGAGCATCTCCATGTGTCATGTTAAAAGATGAAGCCAATAGTTAATTTTGGTATCTGGATGAAAAAGTACCATTCAATGAAGTTTTATATATAGTTAATATTAAATTTGCCAAATGCTAAATTTTGTAATAAATTTGTGACAAGTTAAAGTCAATGTTAAGTTTAATATTTGATTTTTATTGGTTGTTGGCTTGACTTTTGTAATGTAATTATTACAATAATTGCATTTTTAAATTAATTAAATACTAAATGCTCACTTTACAAGTTTCAAAACACAATAATAATAACAAAAGTAGAAATAGCACTAGAAGTTGCATTATTTATTGGAACATAAAGTAGAATTATGTTATTTTTCACACTTTTTTTTTGTAATAAATACAGAATTGACATAGACCTATACATTGGAGATGGTCTAACTAATTAATTTGTCCAAAAAAAAAAAAAGATTTGTAGAAATACATTAAGAATGGTAATATAATGAGAAAGTAGATCGTCATCAAAATGTAGATCACTGTAGTTAATACATAAGACATTTTAAACAATATAAAAACGAGTACCTTTGTCTTATGTTGTGTTCGGTAAGATGGAAAAGAATAGAAAGGAAATGGAGGGAAGAATTGAATAGAAAATAATAAAGTTGTTTGTTTGGTAAGAAGCAAAAGAAATAAAAGGAAAATAGGGTGTGGTGGACTTAATCAATTTTCTTCTTTCTAAGTGTATTGGGTAGACAACTTAAAACTTTACAAGGATTATTGAAATTACTGCAGTGCCCTTTTTCATAAGGTGGAAATATAGAAGCAAAAAAATAAAATATTAATTGTACAATATGTGTTTTATTTTTCTTCTTTTATATCTGCCAAACAACTTACAAAAACTAATCCTTTTTATCATACTATTTTTTTTTTTCTCATACGAGTACTTCACTTTCCACACTTTATTTTTTCCTTTCTACCAAGTAGAGTGTTGTGTACTCATCTAATATCTTTATGTTTCTCAAATTCCGAGATATCAAACTGTCATTTAAAAATAGGTAGTATTTATTTGGCAAAGTTGACTTTTTATATAGCTATCTTTAGCAATATTTTGGATTTAAATGCATTTATTTAGGGAATGTTTACTTTGCATAAAAAAAAAAAAAAAGAAAAAGTAAGTATTAATTACATATCCTACTTAATCATATGTTTACTTACAAAATGAGAAATTAGATTTTAGTTGTTCCCACACAATATAGATAATAAATAAAAGGAATGTCAATTCTTACATTCCTTTGGTATTGATTTCTTGTTAAAGAGAATACATGTCAAATTTACTTATATACCCTTAATAAGTTTCTATGTGTTAATTTTTTTTAATTATGTAAAAGGATATTTTAGTAATTACGTTAATAAGATTAACATTATTAAGGTTAGTAAACAATAAAAAGAAAATGGAGTTATTTCCCTTTACATCATCTAATAGGCAAGTAAACATTAGAAAGGGAGTCAATGATCATCCTTTCTATTCTATTATTTTGCTTTCCAATCTTACTACCTTTCCCATTACATTCCTTTACATTTAGTAAATACACCCTTAATTTAAGATATTTTTATTTTAAAAGATATGATAGTTGGGTAACTTGCCACATTATTATAATTGTAATTTATATTTATATGAAAGTTTTTTTATAGTGCTATTTGCTAATGAATCTTCTCTCTTCAATTTTCGAGTTTGTGGATTCAAATTGCCAAATACGATGTTAAACTTTTATGTTCTCCTACTTCTATATTTTTCTCATTTTATTTAAATATAGTATCATTATGCTTAATCAAGTCCCCAATCCTCCCTATACTCATCCGTCTTCCTTTGATGGTTGTCGTCTCTATGCTCTTTCATGCATCCTCTCTTGACAGTTACTGTCACTATGCCTTTGAGCCCTCCCTTGATGATTGTCGTACCTTTGTTCATTTGCCCTCCTTCGACAATTGTCAACCTTTGTACCTTTGCACACTGTCTTAACGATTACAGTACTTTTTTCTTTATCTTTAATTTCACGAAAATAAAATAAATAAATAAATAAAACAAAAACACAGGTTCCCATCACTCAAATTGGTTCCTTTATGGTGCAAGATTAAAATCTTCTATTGAAGCTCGATTATTGTAATAACTGAATTTTCCAACATTTCAATTTCTTGTAGAGAAATTCAAGTTGTACCGTGAAGGTATTTATGCAAAATCCTGATTAGAATTTTTGTTTAAATTTTATGAGCTCTTATGACCTCATAAGACTCAATAATGAATTGCTTAGTGAAGCAAATAGCCTTTTTGGGTGAAAAGGAAAAAGAAAATCCATGATTTTAAGTTGGTCAAAGTTTGACCAAGAAAGTCAAAATTAACCAAAAAAGTCAAAGGTTGACTAAAAATGGTCAAAAGGTTGACCACACAGATATATGATGAGCAGTATGAAAAATATACTGCGAAAACCGTTTTTACGGGCAAGATAGCATGAATAAGAATTAAAACCACCATAGAAAAATCAAGCACACTAAGTAGGATTAAAGGGCAAAAGGGCTTAAGGAAATAAGAAAAATTTTATACAATCCAGTTTTACACAGACAAATTTTGAACTGCAGTATGACATAACAGTATTGTGTATTAGTGAGCACAGTACTAGAAACATCTGTGTTGGTATTAAAGTGGACTGCTTTTTAAGGAAAAAGCCAAACAAGCCTTAATTAGGCTTATGTCATCAACTTTTTATTTATGACATCATTAATGCATTAACCAACCTTAGAAAGAAATCTTGGAGAGTTCTAGATGGTGAGGTGGCCGGCCATTGAGGGGCTCATTGGCAAATATTCTTGCTCCAAGGGTTTTTTAGCAAAAGTTGAATAAAAAATAATTCAAAAAGAAATTCTTTTTTTTCACCTATAAATAGGCCTTAAGGCGGGGCGGTTTTTGGTCCAAGAAATTGGGAAAAATCAGCCAAACTCTTGCCATTTTCTCTCTCAAAAATCCGGACATCAAGTATGAGCAAAAACAAAGAAAAAAATTTGTAAACCAAAGGGAAAAAGAGCAGAGTGGTCGGTTTTTCTCTAGCACCAACAAGCCAAGGTTTTGAAAATTTTTGTGCCCTTTTTCTAGGCCTAGGGCTGGCTATGAGGAAGAGAAAAGTGAGAAGAATTGAGAGTGGAGTGGTCGGTTTTTGGGTTGAAGCACACACCAAGAGATCCACACAGATTTTGGTGCCAATTAGTGGAACAAGAACCGGTTTGGAGAAGTTCTGGGGGGGGGGATTTGAAAGCCAAACCCTAATCCAATCTTGAAATTTAAGTGTATTTTAAGTTGAAATTGTAAGAGCATAAGCTCAATTTAATTTTGTGCCCAAGTTTAGAAATTGGGGTTTGTGCTTAACTTAGGTTAAGGGTGGTTTGATTTATGATTTGCATGCTTGCTCTAATTTTCATGATTTGCTTGCTAAATGTTTGATATGTTGTATGTCCCCAAGTATGTTTAAGCATGATGATGATTATGGTATGCTAGGTTGTTAGAATAGAACTAGAATGTTTGGTTTGAATTGTGCAACCTAGAACAATGCAAACTTTGGTTGATCCAAAGTCAATTAGGGTTTGCATGGAGTTGATGGAAATTGTGTTTAAAGAAACCTTACATTAAAAAAGTGCTGCATGACTGAATTTTAGGCTCCCGCGTATTCGGTTGAGCTAGATTACGTGATTAGGACGTAAAGTAAACTTAAAATAGGAAAACTGCCAGTTTCGGGTAAACACTGGCCAATTTCCTGAAAAGCTGGTTTTGAGGCCTTTAGAGGCCGAATTTGAGAAAACTTAAAATATAAAAGTTGTTCAAAACAGTTTTTCTTAGGAGGTAACACGGACAGTTTTCCAAAATGAGACTCCAATTGCCTCCGTTTTCATGAAAATCCGAGACTGACCGTGCCCAGACTTCATGCACGGCTAGTTGCGTTCAACGGGGTAAATGTAGGGGTTAGAGGCAGAACTGGGTTTTTTGTAAAACATGAAAGTTCTAGGATTTTTCGATATCTAAAACTTTTATGGAGACAACTTTTTCAAATTCTGCTTAGATTTTTAAATAAAACTATGTTTCTAAAAACTGTGCAGGAAACAGTAAATTCCTGTACAGGATTTTCTGAAAACAATACAGGAAAATGGTATTTTGCTCAAAAACTGATAATTTGACTATTGAGACTGTTCCAAAGGCAGTTTCAGTACTTAATAGCTTTTTCAAATGCCTTTCTAAGAAATCCAAGTTTTTATGAGCAGAATAAAAAGGGTTTTTGTGAAAAAGGTGGTAAAACACCAAGTTTTTTTTAGAGAAAAAACAAGGGGAACTATAGACCTAAGTTGGTTTAATTTGGGTAGACTAAATGATAACCAACAATAACCAAGCAGGATATCCGAATTTTAAAACTGGGTCCAAAGCCCAAGATTATCAATAGTCACCCAATAGGATCCAACGTAATTGGGCCTTAGTAATCCAATAAGTGTTGACCTATGTTGGGTCACACCTAGGGATTACCCAATATAACCCAACATGATACCAAGTTCATAATGGGCTAAGACCTAGGATTACCAGTAATAACCTAATGGATTATAAGGCCTAAGCCCAAGGTTAGGGTGGTAACCCAACCCTATGTATGTGGGCTTAGCATCCATAGTTACCTTAAGTAACCTAATAGGATATGACCTAAGATTGGTAGCATTAAACACTAGGGTTACTTCTAGTAACCCAATAAGTTATCATGTGTTATGAAGGGGACATATAACTAAGATTATGTGTGAATATTGATTAGGTTACCAACATCCTATGATGATCAAGAACTTATATCTATGTCCTTTATTATAGCAGGAGGTGACCTGCATTTGCATCCTAGTCGGGAGTAGCTACATATTGGACATAGCAATCAAGGTAAGTACAACTCCGTCTACAACATAGGCTTTTGTTGTGATGCTTACCTAAGTATGTTCGATATATGCCATGTTGCATGTTATGTTGTTTGCGATGTTGTATGCTATGTGATATGTCAAGTTTGTGGTTGATGTTTAATATGATATATGCTACGCTTTGTGATATGCAAAGTTAAGGTATGCTTATGTTAAGTCATATGAAATGTTAAGATCATGGCTATGTTATGATAAAAGTATATCATGGATATGATACGAGACATGTTATGTGAGAATAAGATTATGTATGTGTGACATCATGAAGCATGTTCACCAATTATTAAGTTAAGAACAAGATCAAGTATGAGTTCACGATAAGCAAGTATGATGGCAAGCGAGCTCGCCTGTGTCGTACCGACCCGCGTTAGGTCAGGTTGGATTATGGTTTGAGTTGGAAATGGACTGGTCGCCCCAACCACTCCATAGTTGCGCGTCCGGTACGGACACTTATGTAAGGAGCCCATAAGCAAGATAAGTTAAGATAAGATATGAATCATGTTATGAAAGGATAAGTAAGCAGGACGAAGCATAAACGGCTCATGCATGATTAAGTATGTTATGCCATTATGATATGTTGTGATATGTCATATTATGATATGTGTTATATTTGTGTCGCAGATGTATAAGTTGTACTTGCTGAGTGAAAGCTCACGTCTTACGTCTATGCTGTAGGTAAACAACCTATGGGCAACCATTGATACAAGATGGAGGAGCGTGGCGGAGTAACTGTGAAATGTGGGAATGTCGACCGTTAAGCATTTTGATTTTATGAATATTTTATTTGACGTTAGAACATTGTTATTTACTTATTGTTTGTACGCTCGACAAACATCTTTAATTATTGCCTATACGTTAATACGCTTGTATAAAAAAAAAATTTCCGCTAATTACGCTAAGTAAATAAATACGTTATGTATGCATGTATGTATGGTAACTGCCTGTACTAGGCGGGTCGTTACAATTATGTAGGTCTGTAGGTACATATTAGGAAAATTTTGATTAGAAAGAGTCTGGATTTTATTGTATTTATTCAATTTAGGTCATTTCTTGATTGGAAGATTTAATAGCTTTAAGTAATTTATCCATTTTCATTGTTATAATTCATATTTATATGAGAACCTATTAATAGTGTTCTTATTTGTTATTCTATGTTTTCCTAATGCTAATGTTGGAAAATTGCCTAAATGTGTTAAATCATTTTTTTTTTCTCTCTTTTCCTTATTTTTGTTGCAAAATTTACTGTAACCTTTCCCTACTAATTTCGACCGACATCAGTGAAGTTCTAGGTTCAAGATTAAATTTTGTTTCAACAATTTCCATGAATTTAGATTAAATATGTAACCTTGTACAATAAACCTTATAATCGGTTTCTCTTTCATGCATGAATGACTTCAAGGTAGAGAAGTACTTCTAATTATGCTAACATAAGTAAAAACACATTATAATCGAAAAAAGACTATAAATTTCTCTTTGATATAGGATACATATTCTGTACGATACTATGAGGTCCAAAAAATCTTTCCTTACATGCTATAAATGAACCACCAAATGCAGCATGATAATGAAAACGTGAGGATTTTTTTCCCCCCTAAGTTGCTCAAAATAACTGCTATTTATCTTTCTAAGCGTAAGTCTCGCAATCAAGCTTACTTGTGATGTTAGAAAATCAGTTAGATATGTACACATGTGATTAAAGGGATGTTTTTACTTTTAGTTCAAAAGGTGTGGAGACCACATTTCTACATTCAATCCTAGAGCAAAGTAGAAAGATGACTCCTTTTGGAGGAATGCATAAAGTTTTTCACTATGCATGATTATTACTCTGTTTAACTTTTAAGTTCAAATATAAAGTTTTTATCTCAGTTTTTGTCTTTTTTAAAAAGTTAAACAGAAATTATAACTAGTTTTTGAAAAATCAATCAATTTCAACATTAAAATTTCATTTCAAACCTGTACACCAAACGCAAACTATTTTAATAATTCTACAATAGGATTTTGTTTAGATCGATAGATCATTCTATCAAATATATATATATATATATATATTATTTTGATTTTATTTTGATCAGATTCAGTATTCATAAAATATAGACAACTATAGAAAGCTCTTATAACTAATCTATTTATATGCTATAATATTGCAAATTTGCAAAATTATATCAACTCGAGAATGAAGTTACACATATTTAGAAAGAAAAAAGAAAAAAAGGACAAAATTTGGATAATCGACTACATTTTTGCACTATTAATTCACGTATAGTCTACTCCTTTTTATGAATTAATGCACAGTAAGAGTGGGAGGGATAAAAAAGGAAAAGGAGTTTGATTTGGACAATATATATGAAAGCTTTTGATTGTATTTGTATATGCAACTTGATGTCGGTCACTCACATGGGTGTGTTTTATACGAATGGACAAAAGTACTTATTAGCCATTAACGAGCGCGTCATTTATTGTAGTTTGTTTTTGTTTTTGTTTTTGTTTTTTTATCACCTTAATTTGTAGGCAATTATTAGACATCTTTTGCAATTTGATGGATGCTCTAGATCTGTTCTGGCTGAGCTGTTATTGCTCCATTCAGACACAGACAATATGGTCAACATCGGAAGTAATAAATATGCCAGCCACTAATTCGCCAATGCGTGCACATAGCCTAGTTTAACGTTTGAGAATGACACGGCATGCATTAAACTTTTAAACGTGTGATGCCATTGCATAGCCCAAGCCTGTAACTTGCTGTTGAAAACAAGTGGAAGTGCGTGAACCATATCTACTTTTCAAGGAAAAACCAAAAATCCCACAAAAATGGAGTTCTCATCTTGATGAAGTTATATTATGAAATAAAACGTGTCAAATTTAAAAAAAAAAATCTTTAAAAAAAGACCATCTACCCATAGTTATTTTTTTTAAAATGAATTTTATCTTTATTTGTGCCCGCATTAAGGCTATGTTTAATTGGAAGGATGAAGAGGATTATAAGAGTTCTTTATGTTGTTTGATTGGAGGGAGGGAGGGTTAAATGAATAGATGATAGTTAATTATTTAATTGTTATATAGCCAATTGGTATAACTTTTCAATAATTCTTTTTGGAAGTAAAATAGATTTTAATATAAAAAATAGTGGATTTGTTAAATCCTTCTACTAATAAAAGGATTCAAATCTGTGGATTTGGAGGGAGACTCCCTCTCTCCACGGCTCCATCTCTCCTTTCCCTCCCCTCTTCCTTCCACAAGTTCCAACCAAACAAGGAATGATGTCTCTCCCTCCACCATTCTCCCTCCTTCCATCTCTCCCTGTAACCAATCATACCCTAAACTCTATCACCAATCCGACACTTCATACATGTGAATAATACTGCAATTTATTAAAAAAAAAAAAAAAAAAAAGAAGAAGAAGCAATAGTATTACAATTTTTTTTATATACAAAAAAAAATATAACATGCAAAATTCACTAGTAGATTTTAAAAAAAAGTAATTAAATAAATCTTATTAAATTATAATTTTTAAATAATTATTGAATAAAAAAGAATACTGCAAGTTATTTCCATCGTCTTTTCACCTTGACGGGGTTTTGTACCCACGTGGAAGACTACCGACAGTTTTTCAGAGTTGTATTTTTTATTTTTTATTTTTTTTAGTTTGGGTATCCCAAAATATGCTACCACAACCCTTTCCTTTTGTCTTTTGTCTTTTTTTGTCTTTTACTTTATTTTATTTTATTTTTATTTTTTAAGATCTTTTTTCCCTATCTATGTGCTGACTGCTTGTAAACTTGGAATCTCATAGCGTTACTTGTAAACATACAAGCCATTAGATGCACTTCTTTAAAAAATAAAAAATAAAAAATAAAAAACAAAAAGGCCCATTAGATGCTCGTTCTCTGGGCTAGAACTCGTTTAAAATGTCGTAGATAGCACTGTTTTTGTTGAACAGAGACGTTCACTAACACTTCTCAATCTACTTTCTTAATATTTTTTTTCTTAAATTATTTATCAATTAAAATTTAAATATTCATTATTACTTAATGCACTCCTTTTATTATTCCAGAATAATCCCTACAATTTAATTCTATTTTTAATCTTATTTGCACCCAACCACCAACCAACAAACAAAGCCCTATTTTTGTAAACAATCATTTTTCATCATTTATTGTTTTACTTTTTTAACACACGTTTCTGTTATAGTAAGTACTGTTTTTGTGAACGTTGAAAATAGAGATATATATATATATATATATTTATTCTTAGATTATATTTATTTTTGACGTCGTTGTTATATATATTGTAAGTTATTGTTCCCCCACTTTTTTTTTTTTTTTTTGGTGAAAATAGTTGTTGTAAAAAAATAGTAAGAAGAAGAAGACAAAATATAAATATTAAAACCTGGATATTTAAAAGACAATAATCATAATATTAATATTAACCATGATATCTAAAAGATAATAATCATTGGACTTAGAAGAAGAAAGAAGAAGAATAAATTTTAATTGATAGATAATATAAGAAAAAAGATTGGATAATAGATATAAGAGTATCAATAGACACTCCCGTTGGATATACATCCATTATCATAACTTGTAAATTTTTAAATTAATAAATGAACAGATTAAATTTCGTCAAAAGGATATATTTAAAAAAAAAACAAAAAAAAGTACAAAAAGTTTATCACAATTGAAAGTTCTTGTCATACCAAAAATTGAATGACTTAGTTACAAAATGATTATTATTTTGACAAAACAATTGTTTACGTCTAACTAACTAATTAAGTTACTAATTACAGAAAAAAAAAATTAATCCAATGATTGAAGACATAACTTAACTGTAACTCTACACCTATTTAAAAAAAAAAAAAAAGAAAAAAAAGACGTAAGTTCAAATCCTCTAATTTCTAAATTATTAAAAAAAACCATTAGCGGAAAAGTAAAAAACATGTTGTCCTCTTTTGGGGTAGAAAGCATATATAAGCTTAATTAGGTTGCAGTCCATCATTCAAATCCATTCACTTTCAATTAGAATTTTTAAAATTTGGTGGAGGGATTAAAATTTGGTGGCCCCATGCAATTGTAATTTCTTTTATTCTTAATTTCCTTTCTATTAAACAACCCAAAATAATACTCTCTCACTCCCTCTCCCTGTCTCTATTGCTAGAGTTTGCATCATTTAGAGTCAAAGTTCGGCACTGCTTTTAGTCGATCACGGGACTCCTGACCCTAGAGAATATGCTTTTAGACTCTACGGTGATAATTTTGATGGCAAGATGGCTTCATGGTCGAGGGAATGTGTTTTGATCTATCGGGTCATGTAGTTTGGCTTGTCATCAGTGGTATTATCCATGGAGTTGGGGTTTTTTCTTATATTTGTGATAGTTGTTTGCTTGAAATATAGGCGATGATGTTTTTGCCATGTAGGTTTTGCATTTTTTTTGTTATGTTTTTGTTTTTATTTTGTAATTATAAAGATGGTCTCCCTACGCTCTTATATTAGATGTATGTCTAATCTGCTAGAATTATTTTTACACGGTGTTGGTGATGACTTTTTTACTATAGGTTGCTTAGTCTCAGTCGATTGGAATTTTCCACCGATTGTAGTGATGTTGTTGAAAGAGCCATATGTGTGGTCGATTATTAGTTTGCCTTTTCGATTTCTTGTTATTGGAATCTGATGCACGTTTTACCCCCTTATTGTGTGCTTCATAATTAGAACTACTGGTAGACTCGATTTGTAATTGGGGTTAAGTTTATATTTTCTTAATTTAGAATATAATTACTGTTTCAAAAAAAAAAAAAACACCTTTATTTGAAAGGAAAAAAAAAATCTTTTCAGTACTTTAATTGTTTTGTTTCAAAACCCAGCAATCACAAATTGCCTTTTTAGTGCTTTCTTAGTGGATATATAAGTTATTTTCAATACAGCAAATCTCATGTTCTTTTTTTTTTTTTTTTTTTTTTGAGGTAAATTATATCTCATGTTCTAATTCCAAGAGATAACATATATATATATATATATATATATATATATTCGTTCTAATTTTGTTATGTTGTTAAATGAAAACAATTTATCATCTGAAACGGAATTTGAAAGAGTAAAAAAAAAAAAAAAAAAAAATTGCGATGCATAATGCATAGGTAAGAAAAGGAGATGAAAGCTAAGGGTTCGTTTGGTGAATGAGTTTGTATTAAAAAAGTACAGTTTCAGATGAAAATTTTTGTTGACTTTTCAGAAAAGACAAAAATTTTTTCAGAAAAAAACAAGAACTTTTTCAGAAAAAGATAAAAACTGAGATAAAAAAGTACAGTTTGAACTCGTTCACCGAACAAGGCCTAAGTATATATATTAAAACTAATATTTATTATTAATTCGGACTTTGGACTGGGGGGAATGATTTTTCCTTAATTAGGCAAACCATATCACGCATTAAATCCTTTTATAAGAATAAAAAATAAAAAATAAAAAAAAGAAAGAAAAAGAAAAAGAAAATCACGCATTAAACTGGACGGACATTATTCTTGAATTCAGCGAGGTACACACACAAACATATACCACAATAATTTCATGCCAACCAGACATGAGCAAGCTTAAGATCCAGACAAATATATAAAGGCACAAAGAACGCAAGAGGCAGACTACAAACAGATACATTATTACTGACTCAGAACATACCCAGCAATTGAAAAGGTAGAAATGGCGCCGTATTATTATCAGTAGACCAGACATCATTAAGGGCAATCGCGTTTATAGACACTTCCACATCGCCGCAGTTTGTTGGTCCCAGGGCCCCCGCAATCATAGCGTTTTCCTCTCAGTGTCCCACAAGCTGCTTCTGCTGGATTGCGGGCACCACTTGTTCCGGGTTTTATAGCTAGAACCCTCCGGCTAATTTCTGAATCCATCAGAAACTCTTGCTCGAAGTCCTGGTGGGCAATGATATTAATGGTGCCGTTGCTAGACAGCAAAGTCGAAGTTGCGCCGCCAGCCATGAATTTAGTTGAAGTGTCGAGAATCAGTGTCGTCATCATTATCAGTGCTACAATTGTGTGACGGATGCCCCTCATTGTAGTTGCTGATCTCATGGTTTCTGTATTTCTCACTCTTTTGCAAACTCTTCGAATATGGCTTTGCTTTTCACAGTACACTTTCCTCTTCTATAAGAATCGCTGGCACGCTATTGCTCTTCTCCTGATGCCACGTAGCAGTTTTATTTTCTATAATCTGTAAATTAATTTGCTTTAGTTGAAAAGCCATCTCTTTGATAAAAATAACGAAATTGCCACTACTTATTGCTACACTGCCTTCCTAGCTTAGTGCAGCTTTTTTTTCAAACTTTTTTTACCGTACTAATCGCTTCATCCTCACTCTTCGAACTCGTTTTTTTTTTTCTCTAAATGTTTAAAAAATAAAAAATAAAAAAAAAAACTCCCCTCCATTCTCACTTCTCCCACCCGATTTTTAGTAAGTTATTTCAGAAAATTTCCTTCCTTTTCTGCTTTTATATAGAAAGAAATGGGCCAATTAACAGAGAAATCAGAAATGAATAGTCACTAAAAAACAAATTTCCAAATCAACAACAATGAGTATTCGCCTCCATTTTAGCACACAGTAAAAATACATCTTTTGGTGGGGGGGGGGGGGGGGGCTGTGAAGAACTTGAGAAGCAATAGTATTCTAAGGGGAAAAATGAAATAGGGGAGAAAAGTCTCGGTATAGCTTTTGATCGTCTGATAATGGAGGTAATTTTGTTATTTACGAAGAATGCAAGTGCAGCTAGTCCTCTTAACCTTAATTTGCCAATAAAGCACTCGACAATGGCCCCTTCAAAGTTCAACATTTCTTGGGAAGTCAAAAAATAATAATAATAATAACAACGAAAAATATTTTTCATTTTAAGTTTTTTTTTTAATGTGAAATATAATGTTAAATTGTTGAGTCATGCTAAAATTTGATATCTGGATGAAAAAAAATGTAAAAAATAAAAAATTTATTATTTTATGATAAATTTTGATATTTGAATGAAAAAAATACTCAATAATAGAGTGTAATATTTGGTACTTGGTATTTAGGGTTAGTTTTAAATTTCAACTACAAAATTCTTTTGAGGAGGAAAGAGTTGTAATGCCTAATTCATTATGAATAATTAATGTTATGAGGCAAAATAAAAAGTAGTTAATGTGCCAAAATATTAAAAAAATTTTATATGGGGAGTGAAAAATTCAAACTTTTCATCTTATATAACAGAGTCAAATGTATAATTACTGCTAAGATTATTCATGTAGCCGCTTAAAAATTTGATTATTAAAACCCCGTTTGGAGGGATTTTTCCAGATGGAGTTTTACCGTCTAATTTTATGTCTCACTTTCTCTCTCTTTTATTTTAAAAAACTCAAATTTTAAAAATCTATAACTTTCTCATTTCAAATCGAAATAAGATGATTTTTGTATCAAAATGCTTAAAACGATGATATAAATAAAACAATCATTTTGCATATTTTTTCTAAACAAATTTCAGATTTTTACAAATTTCATCTCCAAAAGTCCTCCAAACGGGCCATAAATTGATATTTACATGTAAAACGTAATTTTAAGTCACTTTGGCAGTTTTAAAAACTTTTCATTTTTTCTTACAATTTTTTTTTTTTTAAATTATGGTTTTTCCACAAGTTTTAAAAAATTTTTACTATAACCCTTTGATGGTTTCAACAACAGTCACGTATCCCACCGGCTGCCTTATCAACAAGAGATGGTCAGTCAAATCCTTATCTCATTCCACCGTTTGGGCCCTGCCTACCTATATGACCAAAGTTTTATGTATTGAATTGTGAATTTCCTCATTTTTCCCTCTTTTCTAGTCGTTCGTCTTCTGCTAATTTCTTTTCTTTTACTTCAGCTCTTATTTAGCCCAGAAGACAGTTGTAACACCCGGAATTTTCATGGACTCGCGATTTTCTTATTTATAAGAAATTAGAAGTCCGTATGATGTATTTATAAGATGTTTGATGAAAAATTATGAATAGCCATGTAAAATTCATAATTTTATTAGCTAATGTTATAGTTTTCATTAAATTGGCTTTAAGACTCAAAATAGAATGCCGAGGTTAGCAGACGGCATTTTGAGTCGAAAAGAACGAAAAAGGATGTAATTTTACGAAAGTCAAATGTTTGACCAAAAAGTCAAAGTTTGACCAAGGACGGGTCAAAATGTGGACTTTGCAATATGATGAAATGCAGTAAAAGAAGAGACTGCAAACACTTTCTTTTGATCAAGATAGTGAGAATGAGCCGTAAAACCACCCTAGAAATCAAGCACACTAAGTTAAGGATTAAGGGCAAAAAGGTCTCCGAAAAATAAGAAAGAAAGTTTTTCGGTCCGATTTTACACAGAAAAATTTTGGACCAAAGTACAGTATGAAAATGCGGAGCACAGTATTAGAAATAACTGTGTAGTACAAAATTGGACAGTTTTTAGAGAGAAAATGGATTACTTGGAGAAAGAGAGCAAGAGCCAAACAAGGCCCTTGTTTCTTAAGGGAATGACATTATGTGGCTTTTAATTGGTGAGGTCACTAAGCTTAGCTAAGCTTGGAAGATGTGGAGGCTCTCCCACCACACCATTCGGCCACCTCATGGAAAAAAAAAAAAAAGGAAAGGTGAATGAGCCTTCCACATTCCCCCTTGGTGTGTTCTCCAAGCCCCCCCTCCTCTATAAATACCCCCCCTAAATCCTATTCATTTTATTCAAGAAATGCAACCAAACTCTTGCCATTTTGCTCTAGAAAAACAGTGGGTTTGAGGGAGAGAAAGAGAAGAGAAAATCTGAAATTTCCTTAGGGCTTTTGCTTGTTGAGTGCTCGGGTTTGCTAGGGAGAAACAAGAAAAAATTTTGGAAGCTTGGAGACCCATTTTTGGGGGTGTGCAGCCGTGGGTTTGGAGAAGGAAGAGGAGAAGAAAAAGTTGAAGTTTTTGAGGGAAAAAGCTTGTGGAGTGTTTGGCTTTTGAGAGGAACCAAAAGAAAATTTTTGGGTGCCTAGTTGGACCCAAAACCGTGAGCAAGGAGGAAGCTAAGGAGACCAAAGGGAGATTTGGGGATTTCAAACCCTAACTTGGGTTTAAGGTAAATCTTGACCCAAATCTTTCATTGAAGTTCAAGTTGAGCATTTTTAATTGTGGTTTAAGTTGGATTTGTAAGGACATAAGTCCAATTTATTTTTCAGCCCTAGTTTTGGATGTGTGTGCTTGATTAGAGGATTAGGGTTGGTTGGCTTATTTATGATGTTTGGCTTGCATGATTTGTGCTTGAAAAATGGTTAGGATGCATGCTAGATGGTGAATGATTATGCTTAGTATGTCCCTTGATTTTTGGTCACAAGATCTGCCCAAGGCAGTGGCTGATTTGGCTGCTAGATAAGGGTGAATGTTGATGCTTGATTTAATGATATACAAAAGCTAGAACACCATACAGCCAAGGACTAGGACAGTCGGTTTTGGAGACTGCATGGGTATGTTGGATTAGCATGAATGAATGTATGGGACGTTAGAAACGCTGCTTGATTGATGAATAAGCTCCCGATGTGATCGGTCGAGATAGATTCTGCGAAATAGGACGTAAATCGGACTAAGCAACCGAAACTGCCATTTCGGATTCGAAACTGGCCAGTTTCGGGAAAGTGAAATTTTAAGGCCTTTAGAGGTCGAACTGGGTAAAACTCAAAACATGAAAGTTGTTCGGAAGGGTTTTTACTAGGGGACTACGTAAACATATTTCTAAAATGAGATTTCAATGGCCTTCGTTTTTACAGAAACCCGTGGCTGGTCTTCCCAGATCTATTTTGCACGACCAGCCAGTTTCAAACAAAAACTGGTATTAATACAGGCTGAATTGGATTTTTCACAAAACACAAAAGTTTTAGCATTTTTCGAGAGCTACAACTTTCGTGAAGACAAGTTTTTCAAATTCGGAGTCAATTTTTAAACTGACATTGTTTTACGAAAGGTGTGCAGGGAACCGAAAATTCCTGCACAGGATTTTCTAAAAACAGTTTAGAAAAACTGTATTTTTCCTCAAAACTACTGTTTTGATTATGGAAACTGTTCCAAAGGTAGTTTCCAGCCCTAAATGATTTTTATAAAGATCTGTTTCGAAAACATGAATTTTTATAAGCCAAGTTAAGAGTTTGGAATTTTTCCTCAACCTTTTTCCAAGTAAAAAGAGAAAATAAGATTTGTTTTAAGCTAAGTGTTTTCAAGGTTTTAAGCCAAGGTAAAGAAAAATGAACATAACAAACGATTTTCAGTCCTTAATGATTTTAAGGAGCCTGTTTTAAGAAAAGGGATTTCTACAAGTTAAGAAAAGAGTTTTTGGGACTTATTCACCCAAAACTCTCCAAGTCAAAGAAAGATGAGATTTTAAAGTGTTTTCAAGAGTTTGAGCCAAAAGATTTTAAAGTTTAAAAAGGAAACGACGACGAATAGTAACCGGAATTAGTATCTGAGTTACTGGGCTTAGCCCCAAAACCCTAGATTTACCATTGAAGGATGATCATGGTTGACCAAGGGTTGACTTTAGTTGACCCAATGTGGGATTAAGTTTAACCTTAAGGGTTACCCAATATAACCCTAAAGGATACCAAGATTAATGAATTGGGCTAAGACTTAGGGTTATAGATAATAACCCAATGGATTACGGACCAAGTAAATGTAAGACATAAGCCCAAGGATAAAGAAAAAGAAGTGACCAAATGAGTTTAGCAAGAAGTATTCGAGGGGACATACAACTAGGGTTATTCATGGATGTTGGTTAGGATACTAAAATCATATATCATGATTTATGGTAAGATAAGATAACCTTATCTTACAACTTGATTGAAACAGGAATAGGAACCTGTTGATATATCATGAGGAACGATACGCCAAGAGCGTAGGACCTCAGGTAAGTACAAACCTCACCTGTAGTATGGAAAATAGTAATGTATTTTCAAATATGCAATGCTATGTTTAAATGCCAAGTTCAAATGCCATGTTTAAATGTTATGTTTTTAAAGATGCCATGTTTTAAGGATATCATGTTTTAAAGAGGTCATGATTTAAAGAATTTCAAGTTTTTAAAAAATGCCATATTTTAAAGAATGCCATGTGTTAAAGAGGTCATGTTATGTTGAAATACGCCATGTGCATGTATAAGATATGATTGTGACATCATGAAGTTCACTAATGATAAACCACTTGGTAAAAATACACAAGTGAAGTGTCGTACCAACCTCCCATCAGGTGGAGGGTTTTTCATATTCAAGTTTAATGTTTCCCAGAACTGTTAGGGACCTTGCAAACCCTAACTTTATCTGGAGGCGCGCTATAATTCTGGTACGTACACAAAGGGCCCACATGTTAAAGGAAGATAATAAGATCAAGTTAAAAATGGATGCATAAATGAACATAAATGGTTCATGCATATGTTATATGATGATGTATGTTTTCAAGATGTTTAAAATGAAAAATGTTTTGTGAGATTCAAGTTTGTACTTGCTAAGCGAAAGCTCATCAGATATACTCCATACTGCAGGTAAAGATAAAAAGACCTGTAACTTTACTTGGTGGGCTTGGAGACGATGCAGCAAGTGAAGGGTGGTGTGGGATACCACTACGCAATATTTTTCCGCACAAGATTTAAGTTATGAGGTTTTACATGTATTTTTAAGAAACATGTTATGGTATATGTATGTACTATTTGCAAGTCACGATTTCAAAACGAAGTTCAAGTTTTCAAGTTTTAAAAGAAAAAAAAAAATTTTATTCCGAAATTTTCTATAAGGTTAAGTATTTAAAACCAAGATCAAGGTTTAAGAAGAGCAAGTAAAGTAACGGTAACGGTCCCCTACTCGTGTGGTCGGCCCTACGTGGGTGGTCGGGGCGTTACAGAGTTGAGTCTCAATAAAAGAAAATTCCATGGCTGAGAGGTTTAACTTAATTAGATATACATATTTAACCCAACCTTTAGTTTAGGAGAAAACTGGAAAGGTGCTTACATTTCGGGTGGGATATGTGATTCTGATCCAGAGGGGCAAGCTTTCTAAACTAAAATTTGAACCTTATTCCACTCTTCTCATTCACGACTTAAGTTGAGAATTATCATATCTCAATAATCACGAGGTTTGAGTCATGACCAAAACAATAAATTAAAAAAAAAAATCTTCAAAAGTTGAACATTAATTTGTAGTTTCTTTTATATATAACTCCACAACTTGAATTCATACGTACAAAGTACAGTATTTTTTTTTTGGGGTGATTGTTAAAAACATCGTCCAAATGTTGTCGTCTGGTACTTTTTTTACTTTCATTTTTTGCACTTTTGTAAGAGACAAAGAATGTTTTACTTTTAGGTTTTCGAAATTGTTTCTTTTTTATGCCTTTTCCCTTACAGTCTTTTATTTTTAAATTCCTTTCATTAATATGTATTATTATTTTATATGTGCAAATATTTTTTTTTCTTGAATCTGTCTGTTAATATATATAAGTTTTTATATTTTCTAACTATAGTGTTATAAAAAATGATTAAACAATTGGGTCTCTCCCTCTCTCAAATTTCTCATGTCCTAGAGTTTCTCCTTGTGTAGGGATTCTGCCGTTGTTGCCACCATAATTGACAAGGGTGTTTGGCAAGGATAGAGTTGGAGGGTCCTAGTTGGGAGTTTCACAGCTAGATCTAACTCGACGAGCTTCCAGTGATTTGAGATCAGGCTAGCCTTAGTAATCCGATGACTGGTATGACGATCTCTTTACCTTCAATCGATCTAATTAATTTCATCTAAATTGTGAAGCGCAACGGAGTGGTTGTTCCAAATGAGATGATAATTTTATGGTCGACGTTATTTTGTATTCATAGGTTTTAGTTTTAATTTTATAATAAAAGAGGTAGTTCTCCAGTTTGTTTTTGTATGTGTGTTCCACTTGAGGTATTTTCAGACGGTATATATGTTGATTGGTTCCATTAGTATGTGACTAGACGGAGTTTGTTGCAGTACTATCTGTGATGTGAGTAATTGTTTCTCAATCGATCGAAATATTCTGACTATATAAAATGTTTTTTTTTTTAAAGAGTTTTGTGCATGCTTAATTACAAGATTGTTGAGAAATTCAAAGAATTTTCTCATTACCAAGTCTCGATCGGCTTATATCCTCATTATTGAGTTTTATCAGACTTTACTGATATAATCGGTCTTTGTTGATGATTGTGTTTTTTGTATCACATGGTAGTTTTATCTTTAGTATTGATATTTGTATTCTGTTTAATGTGGATGGGAATTTCGCTTTCAAAAAAATGACCTTAGTATGCACTTTTTTTTTCCTAATGAATCCAGTGAATATAGTTTTTCTTAATTGTGCTCGTATTCTAATTTTTATTTCTTTTTCATATGAACACCTACGGTCCTCAACGTCTGTCTCCAGCAAGCGCCTGTAGACCTGCCGCTCTGGTGTTGATTTCCAACTGGGATTGGAGTTGCGTTTACAAATACGGTAAATCTTTTATTTAAAAAAAAAAAAAAAAGTCATGATCGACTTTTTTGTTAAAGATAAGTTACATTCCACAACCCGGCGCCCCCCCCCCCGGCGGCGCCGCCTGCTCCCGCCGCTGATTAATTAATGTCCCTGAAAGAAATTCTACTCGTTATCACAGTGATTAATTACGACTCGTAATAGATCGATCATTAACCAAAAAAAAAAAAAAACTATTTTAATGGGAAGGAGAAGAGGAAGCAACTGGTTTCGGTTCACCAATCGAAGAAAATTTGCTAGAATTGCTGGCCAACTGATGAGTGTCAATTAATGTTGGCCACCGCCTTTCGTGGTTTCGGTCAGTACCGGTTGATCGTCGGTTTCAATCTTTTTGAACAGCCATAAATTAAGTGCTGATTACGTAAACGTACTTCTTGTTTCTTGTTTTTTTTCTTCTCACCTTATCCTTTCATTTTTTGGGGGAAAAAATGTTCTCAATCTCATCCTTGGATTTATTTTTTAATGATAAAAACAAATCTAAGACACATATGTATCTAGACAAATAATATATTTGTCCAAGTATTCGTTAACTAACTAAATATTAATTTCTGAAAGTACTTTAAAAAAAATATTTAAAATATTTAAAAACATCATTTAATGAGAGCAAAAAACTCAATCTATAAATCGCCACCAACAGGCAACGTCAAATCAAACAAAACAAAACATTTCATATTTGACCCACAGTTGACACTACAAAACATTTCATATAAACAGTTAGCGGGAAAATAAAAAATAAAAAAAAAATTCAACAAATAAGGCAATGGCAGCAACTTGACCAGCAGTATGAAGAGTCTCGGGGTGACAATTCGTATTGGTGAATCGTGTTCATTTCATATTTGACCCTTAGTTGATGCTATAATTATTTACATGAACACGATTGATTTAGTAATTGTGTCATAAAACAAAACCCAAACACGACCATTTAATAAAATGGTTGATACATGCATGATTCTTGTAAACCATTTATTAAACGGGATCTTAAACATGTTGTCAACCTGTCAAACCCACTCACTGTTATTTAATTTGGATCCATTATTACCGCATGGTTTTTTGGCTTGTTGGTGTTCCAACCTCATGAGATTTCCTTGCTATTCTTTAAAAATTTCAAAAGTTTTGATATGTTTCACTTTCGTTTAGCTTTTAGGTTTGAACTTAAAGTTTTCATCTTAGTTTTTGTTATTGTGTTATTGTTTTTTTTTAGTCAATAAAAATTATAATTAATTTTTAAAAAATAAACTAACTTCAACATAAAATCTCCATTTCAAACCAGTACACCAAAACTGAACTTCATTTTTACTCCTTAAATATTACAATTTAGTATCAGTTCTGATTATAATAGATATGTACCTTTTAATTTCAACTTCTTCTTAATTTATCCCTTTGTTTTCAAAACAACAATGGTATTATTTAATTATATTTTCAAAATATGTTTCAATCCTAGGTGGATATGCCTCGCATATTTTTTGGACCAAAAAACAAGACAAAAAGAAAAAAATATTCTTAATTCAAAAATATTTAAGCAAATGAAAAACATAAAAATCTAAAAAGTACAACATGTTTTTAGAAGAAAAAAAGTTAAGACAAATTTGTGGATCTTCTTTCCTTATTTTTCTAGATATAATGTTTTGCTTTGATGTTCTTAAAATGTTTAAAATTATATTTAGAAATTATCCAAGTGTAATTTTTTTTCTTTTTCATTTCATTTTTGTTTGTTTGTTTGTTTGTTGTTGTTCTTTTTTTTTTCTTTTTTTTCTTTTTTAATTTTAACGTGGGAGAGGAGAAAATGAAACAGATTTGTTAAAATTTAAAAAAAAAAAATACATTTATAGTTTCTAAAAATAGAGTATTATCAAGGATCATGGGGAAAGTGATAAATATAAATTTTGATACTTTTCGCACCACGTAATTACTAGTTGATTTCATATCTTTTACCATCGAAATACTATTTCAGAGACGAAACCTTAACTTTTGAGGTGGAAAAACTTTGAGAGTTTGAGTCTCAGAAATTAGCTCGAAGTGGTTGCAACGCTTCCTCTTTCTAACGGATATGATTCCGACTATGAGAAAGTGTTGCAAAAAGATCAAACTTCATCTTCTTCTCATGGTCCTCATCCTTTTCTACTTCACTGCAACCACTCATGAACTGCAGCTTCCTTACATACCTGAGGACAACATAACCATTGACTGTGGTTCTTCAGTCGTAAACAACATGGCGTCAATCAGCCAGCGGAGCTGGAACGGAGACACCAAGTATTTTCCGCTAGATGGTCGAAATAACGATTCGGTCACGTTGGTAGCTGATGAGCCGTCAATAGAAGAGGAAACTGTCCCTTACAGCACTGCGAGGCTTTCGCACTCCGTATTCACCTACGCGATACCAGTCACGACTCCCGGACCAAAATTCATCCGTCTGTACTTTTACTCATCGTCATACAGAAACTTTGATCCCTCCAAGGCCTTCTTCTCTGTCAAAGTCGGCAAATACACACTCCTCAGCAACTTTAGCGTTTCTCTTACTGCCGGTGCACTTGACCAAAAGGTCATAGAGAAAGAATACTGCGTGACCGTTGAGCAGTCAAGTTTGAACATTACGTTCACCCCTAGTTCTTCAATTCCAGACGCCTTTGCTTTCATCAACGGCATCGAAGTTGTATCCATGCCCCCTAGTCTCTATTACTCGGGATCTGTAGGCCGTCAAGCTTTGCTTGTGGGACAGCAACGGCACATGTACACCGTCGAAGACACTACCGCTTTGGAGAAGATGTATCGGATAAACATTGGTGGAAATGCGATATCTCCCCCCGAAGACACCGGCATGTACCGGCAATGGGAAATGGAGGACCCGTACCTGACAGTGCCAGGACGTAGTGTTCTACCAGTTACTAATCATACACTCATATTTGAAGACAATATTACGTTCTATGCGGCACCGGCCGTCGTCTATACTACCGGCAGGTCTACGGGGATTGATAAGAACATAACTTTACTCAGGAGCTACAATCTCGCCTGGGAATTCCCTGTGGATTCTGGATTTAGCTACATGTTAAGATTGCACTTTTGCGAGATCATTCCGGAGTTTAGTAGAGTCGGCGATCGGGTCTTTTTTATTTACATCGGAAACGACTTGGCTGAAAGTAAATTTGACGTCGTCTCGGTATGCGGTGGTCAATATGTACCTTGTTTTAAAGATTATGTGATTTTAAAGCTTGGAGAAATTGGCGAAAAGAAAGTAAACCTCCCTGTGGCTCTGCAAGTTAACCCGGAAATGTCTGTCTTTGTTGATGCAATACTGAACGGAGTGGAGATCTTCAAAATGAACGACGCCACCGGTAATCTGGCTGCTCCAAATCCTGATCCAAATCGAACAAGAATTCACCCACCGAGTACACAACGGAGTAATGATAAAAGCAATCGAACATCAATCGTTGGTATCGTCTCCGGTGTAGTTTGCGGTGTAGTTATTCTCTGCGTCCTTGGACTCTACATTCTCCGGCGAGGAAGAAAAGTCAAGGGATTGCGCTCTAATGACAAAAGCACGAGGTGGGGCCCCTTTTCCTTTTCTACAACCAAGTCAACCAAGACTCGAGGCTCATCCTCTTTGCCGTCCGATCTGTGCCGTTACTTCTCATTGGCTGAGATCAAAGCCGCTACCAACAACTTCGAAGATATTTTCATTATCGGAGTGGGAGGTTTTGGCAACGTGTACAAAGGCTACATCGATGATGGGAGCACTCCCGTTGCGATCAAACGGCTAAAATCCGAGTCATCACAGGGGGCCCACGAGTTCAAGACCGAGATCGAGATGCTCTCTCATCTTCGTCACCGTCATCTCGTCTCTCTAATCGGCTACTGCAATGAGGACCGCGAGATGGTCCTCATCTACGACTACATGGCACGTGGCACTCTCCGAGACCATCTCTACAACACCGAGAACCCACCTCTTACGTGGAAACAACGGCTCGAGATTTGCATCGGAGCCGCGCGTGGGGTGCACTATCTCCATACCGGCACGAAGTACGCGATCATCCACCGCGACGTAAAGACAACCAACATTTTACTGGATGAGAAATGGGTGGCTAAGGTCTCCGATTTCGGGCTCTCAAAAATGGGTCCCACTACCATGTCCAAGGCCCACGTCAGCACAGTAGTGAAGGGCAGTATCGGGTATTTAGATCCGGAATACTACAGACGTCAACAGCTGTCAGAAAAATCAGACATTTACTCATTCGGTGTCGTCTTATGTGAGGTTGTGTGTGGTAGGCCACCCATAATGCGCAATGCGGAAAAGGGACAAGTGAGCCTCGCTGAATGGGCCCAAAGCAGTTACCGCCAAGGGAAGTTTCATCAGATCATAGATCCTCATCTGACGGGCAAGATTGCACCCGAGTCTTTGAAGAAATACAGCGAGATCGCGGTAAATTGTCTGCATGAAAACGGGTCAGAGAGACCGTCAATGAACGACGTCGTGTGGGGACTGGAGTTTGCAATGCAATTGCAGCAGAACGCGGAGGACAACGACCGGATTGTTGGGGCAATAATGGAGGCCAAACGTGAGGACGAAGTCGCTTTCGCAAACACTAACAATAATAATGCCAGTGATGGCACGTTTAGTAGCTGGGAGCACACGTCAGAGTTGGAAAGCAGTTGGATGACTAAATTCAGTAGCTTTGAGCAGGGATCCAGTACTACGAACGAGTCCATCAAAATATCATCTGGGGCTGTGTTCTCTGAGATCAATGATCCAAAGCCACGATGAACGAAGTTGGTTTTTCTCGTAAAAGTGCGATCTCCTGATAATCACGTATATATATATATATATATATTTGTATCTAAGCTTATCTGATAGAAGTTCTTACATGTGTACTATAATTTCATATATTCTCCTGTGAAATATTAGGTTAAGTTGTCAATTATTGAGATTAATTATTAGCGTGTAATATACTACTTATGTTGTTCTAGACACGTAAATGAAACCATGGAGGGTTTAACCATGTGATAGGAAAAAATTATATATAATAATAAAATAAAGGTTTTCGTTTTCAGCCTTGTACCACAATTTTTAATTTTTTTTTTTTTTTGGTTATACTTGCTAATTAGATTGCAAAGGTATTTTAAAATCCGTTAAAGAAGTTACAGGAATTCAAAGCTTATAATCAAAGAATAGAAATGGATGTTACTATACTGAGCTCGGAACCTCCTTTTTGAAGGTTACTGCATGTCGACTACTTGTATAGTCTCAAAGTCAAGTCGTTGTTTTCTACAGAAATTAAAAATAAATGAATAAATAAGAATTTGGAAAGAAAATTCTTCTTGGAATATTTAAGAAATGTTACAGGAAGATGATAACAAAGATGAATGATTCACGGGTCAAGAGCGGATAGTATTGCAATTTGAAAAGACTTCTCAAATTAAATTGGTCACATCAATGAACAAAATGACCAATACAATTCGCTTTCATGGGAGAATTTTCTAAAGAACAAATAACATGTAAAACAGTATTCACATGCACCTTGAGTCTTGACAATCAAACTTTTTTTTATGTTCAAACAAAATGAAATGAGAAAGGATAAAAGATTGCTGGTTGCAAAGGGTCTTCAATTTTCAGGATCTTAAAAACAATGATGCTGAAAGCATGACACCTTGTAGACCAACTTGAACTAGAATAGTTTTTAATGATTTTGTTTAATCATTTGTTGAAAACTGAGTTGCCTTCTTAATATAACGTGGGAGTAAGAAGTGTGAGACAATTATTTGCATGAATTAGTTTCAATGAAAATATATAAGAAATTTTTTAAATTCGATAATCGGACAAGTCCAAAAGTTGTATCAGTCTCTTTAGAATATAACATATAATTTTCTATTTAGGTAATCTCATAACCATTTAGAACTATGTGCAAATAACAAATATCATTGAAAAATATATCATTAATAAATTCAACTGATTGTTACAATAATATAAGAAAAATATATATATGTACAGTTTTATAAAGAAGTCGAACAAGAGATATTATATATATATATATGTATGTATGTATGTATTTCTTTATATATATATATATATGTACTAATTGGTTGCAACTTTAATAGGTGGGTACCAACTTGACAGAAGACATTTAAGACCACCGGGTCCCTAAAACTTTTATTTGACAAGAGAAAAGAATAGCTTAAGATAGTTCGTACTTATTCCTAGTACAAAATTTCTAGTAGTCATAACATGGAAAAGAAGAAATCTGCTCTGAAAAACTATAGCAGGATACAAGCCATTGTTATTATTATTAATATTATTTGAAAGAATATTTTTATTATTAATAATTATTTAAATTTCATGTTTTTTGCATTTGGGTAAATTGCTCTTCTGTTTCTTGAATCTTACACGGAGCTGCAATTTAATCGTCAATATGTTTATTTTAAAAAGAACCCAGAACTTGGCATCTGTCGGTGTTGGTTGTAGCGTAGGCGGTAGCTAGGGGAAGTGTTTGGTTGAGATTGAGAAATTGAGGGTTTAGGTTGGGATGAAAATTATTTTTAGGGCCCGTTTGAGTCAACTTTTGGAGATTATATTTTTGGATGTTAGAGATGACTTGAGTTTAGAAAATATAAATTTATTGAAAATGAATTATTTGTAAAGAAAAAGTGTTAAAACTTAAAATAGTGTTCAGGAAAAAAAAAAGTAATATGGATATTGCTTTATTCTTCTCTAAATTCTTTGCAATCTAAAAGAAAAAATCATCCCATTTCGACTTCAAATGATAAAATTATGAACTTTTATAGTTTGGGTCTTTAAAAAATGTTTGGAAAAAGGAATAGTAAAATTAAAGGAAAATGACAAAAAAAACTTTTGGAAGCATTGTTTTGAAAAGTTGGCCCCAAACAGGACCTAATTTTTCGTGTTGAAAAGTGTACTTTTACCCTTGACGTTTTTTATTTGATTATTTGTTAAAGATTAATTTAGTGATTTTACTCGTAAATTAACTGCAATTTTCTGACTAATTAATTTCAACATTCGTCAATTTTATCTCTTTACAAGTTGTAACTTCGTACACAGTTTTTTTGTTTATTTTAATGTATATTTAATGTGAGGGGGATTAGTTGAGAAATTTTGGTGGATGTCAACATAATTGAGAGGGGCTTAAATTCTACATGATTAGTTGTATCTTCTCACCTTTTACATTATATTATTTGTGTAATTCAGAATATACGCATTTCACAATCTAAATATGGCAGTTCGTACTGTATTTCGTAAACTGCTCCAACTAGTAATTAGATAGTAATTATAGAAGCAGAACTTGAAGTAGTCGCAAATTTCAGCGTCTATTCAACGTTGGTGAATCTATCCTAATTACTATACTATTCAACGTCTTCTTCTTTCTTTCTTTCTTTCTTTTTTTTTTTTTTGGCTGGAAATTAAAAAAAAAAAATCAGATTTACATGATCCAAGAACGCAAGAAATATCTATTAACATCTTGTGTCCCCTTTTATTGATGAAACGTCTGGTAACGGACTTATCCAGTATCGTGGGTGGTTGTAGATCATTTTTTCACTCAACATTGGATGTACTTTTCAACGTGTACACTCATAAATTCAGAATTGTGTGTCAAACTAATTAGATTGCAGTGAGACAATGACTCTAGAAAAAGTTTAAGCTTGAAAAGAAAACCCATGTGTTACTGGGTTTGGACCACAAGAGAAACTTCCAAATTAATAGCGCGCCAGTTCGAGTACCTCGGAGTTAAGCCACTGCCTTATCGACCAATAAAAAAAAAAAAATGAAAAATTGTGTGTCAGACTAACCACATTCCAAAGAGACAATGACACTAGAAAAGTTTAAGTTTGAAAAGAAAACCCATGTTATTGGGTTTGGACCACGGGGGAATCTTCCAAATTTATAGCACACCGGTTCGACTACCTCAGAGTCAAGTCGCTGCCATCTTTACCAATAAAAACAAATTCAAAAATTGGAAAAAAGAAAATTCCTCTCGTAGAAAATCATAAATATATATGCTACAAGAAGATGATGACAAGGTAAATCATTCACGGATCAAGAGTAGAAAAGTCTTGCAATTTTGTAAAGACCTCTCAATTTGAATTGGTCAAGATCAATGACCTAGCTACCATTAATTACTCCAAAGAACAGATAATCTATAATACAATATTCACCATACATATGTGCCTTGGCCCTTGAGTCTAGACAGCCAAACCTTTTATGTTCAAACAATTTATTTGTTTATTTATTTTAGAAGATAAATAAAGAGGATAAAAGATTGTTGGTTGCGAGGGTGATGTTGGAAGGACTTGGAAGGACTTGACAATAGTAGACCAACTTGAACTGGTTATTTTCATGATTTTGTTCTTCCTTCGCTATGAATAGAAGGAGCCAAAACTGAGTTGCCTCACTATCATAAGGGTCGGTCCACACCACTCGGAGTAACATGTGAGATCATCCCCTGATGTTTATATCATTGCCCATATGTTATGTATTTGTTATTAAAAAAAAAAGTATGAAAATAACACTATATTATCTTATATTTCAATATATAATGTTATTATTACTGTTATATCTATTTTTCGATCATCATTATTTTTTGAAAGTAATATCAAAGTTCGGGAAATTGTAGCATATATTACATTTTATAGATGATAAATTATAACATATTTTCACGGAAAATCCTTGAATTTTCTAGTAAATCTTTAGATTTTCCACAAAAAAAAAATCACGAATAACAAAATTTTCATTTTTATCAATAATTTTGTATGCATGATTTTAGGTTAAAGAGAGAAAGAGAGAGGAGGAGGAGAGAGGGAGATCGAGGAAGGAAGATGCGTATGTATGCTCATAAATCTGATTATATTCGTTATTATTATGTTTAAAATTTTATATTATAATCTAATATTTATTCTTTTCAAAAATACTATTTGGCTCTTTCTCCATAGAAGTTTAACATAAAAAATCGAGGCACAAATATTCAATAAGAAATTAAATGTTAAATTTGATATTTGTTATACATTTGTAACAAATCTACCACCATATCTAGTACATAATAAATTTGACATCAAAATAACTTTTTTCATTTAAATAGAAAAATTTAGAAAAAAAATTTATCATTATCACAACAAATTTATGGTTGCATAGAAGATTTTCTGAGACCCACAAACAATTGGATGAATTGATTGCAGCTAGGTCAGAAGGCCAACTTGACAGAAGGCCGCTTAGACGCCAGGCCGTAAAACATTCATTTCAAAAAAAATAAAAAATAAAAAATAAAAAATAAAAATAAAAACAGAAAAGCCATTATCCAAAAAAGAATAAAAATATATCTTACTCTGTGTGGAAAAAATTTCTACCATCTTGGTTTTAGTAATCATAAGGATAAAACACCTGAATGACATAAATTTAAAAATTATTAAATTAATATGACATAAAAAATTAACATTAGATCAATTTTAATACAAAATTTAAAATTAAGATTAATTAAAATTTACGTCATTTTAATCAAAAATGAGAAATTTGTATTATATTTGTTAGTAGATAAAAAAAAATTTTGACAATTGAAGGACGAAGATCGCGGATCCTGCGAGCTTTGTCACCATAACACAGGTGACTCTGCCCCATGGTTCTCTGGCCTTTGCCCCGTGGTTCTCCATTCTCTGGTTCACCCTCATGACGGCTCACAATCGTGGATATAGCCGATGGTTCACGTTCTCCATCCGGAGCTCTCTGGTTGGCACAACCACCTCCTGTCAAGGGAGAGAGTCAGTTACAGAGGGAGAGAATCAAAGAAACATGGGAGTGTGACAAATTAGATTTAATGGTAAAAATGAAAAAAAAAAAAAGGTAATTTATTTTAAAATAAAAATCCAACTTATGCTATAATTGATCAAGATTTAGAATATATGCTATTTATTTTATTAGTATGTAATATCTGATTTTTCAACGTTCATATTTCTCTTTAAGGAATAAACTTTACATTATAAAGTCATTCATGAAAGAGCTCGATTTAGAGCTTTTGTATGATTTTGTGAGTTCTTATGGGTCAATAAGACTCAAAATTGATTGTTAAGCTCAAAAAACGGACCTTTCGAGTCGAAAAGGCCGACAAAGTACATGATTTTACAAAAGTCAACTTTGACCAAGAAAGTCAAAGTTTGACCAAGAAAAGTCAAAGTGTTGACTTTATGATATGTTGAAAAGCAGTGTAAAAAGTGTACTGCGAAAAATATTTTTGTAAGCTAAATAGCAAGAATAAGCCTTAAAATCACCCTAGAAAATCAAGCACACCAAGTTAAGATTAAGGGCAAAAATGACTCGGAAAAATAAGAAAAAAATTATACTGTCCAATTTTACACAGATAAATTTATGTACTTCGGTACAGTATAAAAATACTGTGTATTAGTGAAATACAGTATTAGAAATATCTGTGTGGTACAAAAATGGACAATTTTTGAAGGAAACTAACCAAACAAGGCCCTAAAGGTGAGGTAAGGGTGATGACCTCATCTAACTTTTTATTAATGATGTCATTAACCTTAATTAATCTTTAGAAAAATTTTAGAAGGCTCTAGATCCCCCCTTGGCCGGCCACCTCATTGGCTCCTCCAAGAAATATCAAAAATTGTTGGGCAAGTTCACAATTCACCCAAAGTTTCCAAACCCCTATAAATACCCATGCCTCCTATTCATTTTAATTGGAAAACCTTGTGGAACTCTTGCCATTTTTCTCTTAAAAAATCCACAGCCAAGAAGTGAGAGAGGGAGGAGAGAAAACCAAAAATTTCTTGATGGCTTTTGTTCATGGGAGTTCGGATTTGAGATAGGGAGAGCCAAGAAAAAGTTTAGAAATTTTGTAGGTCTTTTTGGGTGTGTGGCCGAGTGGGTAAGGAAGGAGAAAGGGAGAGAAAAAGTTGGAAAGTTTTGAGGCCAGACCTTGGTGTGGAGTTCGGCTTTGGAGTGGAACCACCAAGGATCAACCAAAATTTTTTTGGAGCCCCAAATCCAAGTGCTGCCGTGGGGTGAAGGAGAGCTAGGGGGAGGAAGAAGATTTGTGACCAAAACCTAACTTTGGTCTAGGTAAATCCTTGAACCCTAACTCTTCAATTTGAGTTCAATTTGGAGATTAATTTGTGATTTAATTTGGTTGTAAGGACATAAGTCCATTTTCCATTTTCTTGCCTTAGGTGTGCTAGTTGTGCTTGATTAGTAGATTTAAGGGTGTCTGGCTTAATTCTTGCTTGATTTTGTGCTTGTTGATTTATGAATTTCATGCTAGATGCTTAGGGTTGTGTGTCCCCTGATTTGGTCCAAAAGTCTGCCTTAAGGTAGTGCATGATGGTGTGTTAGTCTAAGGGTGAATGGTGAATGCTTGTGTGAATGTATGCAAAAAGATGGAACCTTGCAAACCTAGGATTTAGGGCTCTCGGATTTTGGTTTGCATGGGTCCTTAGAAACTGCTCATGGGTTCATGTGGGATGTTAGAAACTCTGTGTGTTTGGTATGTAGGCTCCCGATGTGGTCAGTCAAGATATATTTCGCAAAATAGGACGTAAACCGGATTAAGCAACCGAAACTGCCAATTCGGACTCGAGACTGGCCAGTTTCGGGAAAGTGGAAATTTAAGGCCTTTAAAGGCCGAACTGGGTAAAACTCGAAACATGAAAGTTTCTCAGAACGATTTTTCCTAGGGGGCAACATGAACAAAATATCAAAATGAGGCTCCAATGGCCTCCGTTTTTACAAAAACCCCGTGGTTGGTCTGCCCAGACCCAGTTTTCAGGATCAGCCAGTTTCAAACAAAAACTGACGCAAATACAAGCAGAATCAGATTTTTCGTAAAACACAAAAGTTTTAGTATTTTTTGAGAGCTACAACTTTTGTGAAGACAAGTTTTTCAAATTCCAAACAAATCTTTAAACTGACGTTGTTTTATAAAGGGTGTGTAGGGAACCGAAAATTCCTGCACATGAGTTTTTACAAAAGTTTTCGAAAAACTGTATTTTGTTTAAAACCGCAATTTTCAATTATGAAAACTGTTCCAAAGGCAGTTTTCGACCCCAAATGACTTTTATAAAGATTTGTTTCAAAGATCAGAATTTTTGTAAGAAGTTTAAAGGATTTTAAAGCTAAATTATTCAAAAGAGCAAAATAATAAGAGAAAGGGAGTTTTTTTAAGGTAAAATTGGTAACCAAGCTGATAACGGGTCGTAACCGGGAATAGTACCCGAGTTACCAGGCTTAACCCCAAAACCCAAGGTTGACCCTAGAAAGGGTTGACCCTAGTTGACCGAGGGTTGACCATTAGTTGACCAAATGTTAGCTTTGGTTGACCCAATATTTAATTAAGCGGAACCTTAAGGGTTATCCAACGTAACCCTAAGGATTACTAAGAATCTAGAAATGGGCTAAGAAGAGAGGGTTAATGAAATTAATCCAATAAATTATGATATAAAAATGAAGCCCAAGGTTTTAAGAAAACCTAGCAGTATATCAAGGGCCCAGTCCAAAAGGTTATCCAACATAGTCTCTTAAGGAATAATCAAAGTTCAATTATTCTTACCCAATGGGATAACATATGAGGACCAGGTAAGATATCAGGTATCGGGGACATACAACTAGGATTTTATAGGCATGTTGGTTAGGACACCAACATTGCGCAATGAGAATTAAATTCTCACCTATGTCCTTATTCAAGCAGGAGAAGGCCTGCAGCTGTACTCTGTGGAAGGACAGCGTCCAAGTGGACATAGGGAGAGAGGTAAGTACAATTCCGCCAACAGCATAGGCTTTAGTTGGTATTTACCCAAGTATGTTAGATGTATGCCAAGGGTGTATGCCAATTGTATGCTTTTTGCTACTATGTGATATGCTGATTGCCATGATACATGTGATTGATTATGTGATGTTAAAAATTGATATGATGTACAAAGGATTAGAAAGCATGTTAAGTAAGATAATGATACTATTATGAAATAGGATTATGTGACATCACGATGCATGTTCACTAATTTCCTATAAGACTAATAAGCTCAAGAAAGAGATAAGAAAAGAAAAGAAAGAAGGCAAGCAAGCTTGTCAGTGTCGTACCACCCGTCCGAGGTCGGGTTGGACTATAGATTGAGTTGGACTTGGACTGGCCGCCCCAACCAATCTATAGTTGCGCGCCGGGTACGAACACTAAGGTAATGGCCCAAAAGAAAGATAAGAACAAGTAAAGAAAGTAAAATACGAGCGTAACCGGACCATGCATATGCTAGGCATGTTAGGGTATGCCATGATGAATGATGCTATGAGTTATTATGTGATGCAATGTTACATTAAGATAGATTGTGCATGATAAGGGTATGTGTATGTCACGGATAAGACAGTTGTACTTGCTGAGCAAAAGCTCACTGTCTTACGTTTATGCTGTAGGTAAGCAACCTGTCAGCAATGCGTGATGCAAGATGGCAGAGCGTGGTGGAGCGCACTGTGAAATCGTGGGAAGACAAGCCGCTACGCGTTTTGATATTAAGTTGTTATATTTTGTGAATACTTCTATTCAAGACCTATTTGATAAACTGCATGTTTATAAATATTGTACAAAAAAAAAATTTCCGATGTGTTTTGCAAAGTAAGTATGTATGTATGTAAGTAAGGTAACGGCATGTGTTATACGGGTCGTTACAGAGTTGGTATCAGAGCGGTTTCCTGCGATAAAGATTTCACAGTCTGCCTGCCATCGCTGCCATCATTGTAAGTTAAGTTTATATTTTTATGTTTATGTTTACGCGTATGTATGTATTATTGGATTGCGATATGATAGACGAGTAGATATGGATCCAGACCAGATTGACACCGATCATGAGGTAGTCGCAGCATTCTACGGATCACGACCTTTATTATACGACGGGATGAGACGCTCGGTTGCAGTGTCTGCATGGCTCTACGATATGGAGATGATATTATACACATGCCATATCGAGGACCGCCTGCAGGTCTGATTGGCCAGTAAGTGCCTGATAGCCGACACTCGGCTATGGTGGATGACAATGGGTGCTGGCCATAAGCTAACCGCTTCCACTTTTGCTGGATCCACCGAAATCCCCTCTTTAGACACCACATGCCCCAAGAAATGAACTTTCTCCAACCAAAACTCACACTTTGTGAATTTGGCATACAACTGATGTTGCCTTAGCACCTCCATTACTACTCTAAGGTGATGTTCGTGTTCCTCCTTGGACCTTGAATAGATCAAAATATCGTCGATGAAGACGATTACGAACTTATCCAAGTACTCCTTGAACACACGGTTCATGAGGTCCATAAAAGCGGCGGGGGCATTGGTCAATCCAAACGGCATGACTAGGAACTCATAGTGCCCATAGCGCGTTCGGAAAGCTGTTTTGGAGATATCTGACTCCTTGATCCGAAGCTGATGGTAGCCTGAACGTAAGTCGATCTTTGAAAACACAACCGCTCCTCTGAGTTGATCGAATAGATCATCTATCCTCGGAAGAGGGTACTTATTCTTGATCGTAATCTTATTCTGCTCTCTGTAGTCGATGCACATACGTAAGGATCCATCCTTTTTCTTCACAAACAGGACGGGTGCTCCCCCTGGGGAGTGACTTTGTCTGATGAACCCTTTGTCCAACAGCTCCTGTAACTGTACTTGCAGTTCTCGCAGCTCTGCCGGTGCCATCCTATACGGTGCTTTCGATACCGGTGCGGCTCCGGGTAACAGCTCGATTTCGAAAGAAATCTCACGTTCTGGCGGAAGTCCGGGTAACTCTTGTGGAAAAACATCCACGTATTCCCTTATAATGGAAACGTCGTCCGGTGTTAGTTCCTTTTCCTGATCCTTATCCACCATTTTAGCTAAGTACCCCTGACATCCATTAGCCAACATCTTCCATGCTCTTACTGCCGAGATGAGCTTGGTGGCGGAATTCCGGGGTTGCCCGTAAAAGTTAAACTCATCTTGGTCGTCGGGGTTAAAGGTCACGCAACGCTTTCTACAGTCAATCCTAGCGTTGTACCTTCCTAGGAAATCCATCCCCAAGATAACATCGAAATCATGAAGTTTGATTGCGATGAGATCTGCAAGTAATTCTCGACCACAAATACTAATGGAGACATTTTGGATCCAGTAGTTGGACCACAAGATTTCTCCGGATGGCAGAGAAGCATTAAAAGGTTGATCTACCATATTCACACTATTTCCTAATTTCTGAGCGAACTCCATCGATATGAACGAGTGAGTAGCGCCAGAATCAAACAACGCAATTACATCATAGGTGGTGATAGAGATCTGACCTGTCACCACATGTGATGTTCCTGCCTCGGCGTCTCCTCTGGTATAGGCGTAGATCCAGGCTTGAGGTTCAGGCGCCTCCAATCTTCCTTGTACCACTGGAGGTACCTCAAGCTTGGCTTGGACTGCGTGAAGTTGACGCTGGTTGGGGTTCCGATTCTGGTACTGGGGTTGCTGGTTCGGATTATTCTGGGGACAGCTCCTCGCGTAATGTCCCTCCTTGCCACATACGTAGCAAGTGTTCGTTCCTTTTCTGCATACTCCGGGGTGTTTCTTCCCGCAGCTTTCACATGTGGGATAACTGGCGTTATTCCCATCATTTCCCTGATTATTCCTTTTCTGGGGAGAATTTCGTTGTTGCCCCTGACCATTAGAATTCCTCTTCCGCTTATTCTTCCCAGACTGCTTGGGATTTTGGGCGGAGTTGCTCGCTTGTCTTTTTGAATTCGAGTCTGCACCTTGACGGGGTTGTGCTGTCCTAGCAACAGTTTTCTCCTCTTTCCTGGCTTTGAAGATTTGAGCCCGAGCCTCCTTGTCTCTGTTAATCCAATACTCGGCTCGTATAGCTCGGCTTACGCAGTCAGCCACTGTCCTAGGTGGACTACTGCCAGCACTAACTTGCTTGGCAATGTCGGTCCTAAACATCTTCATCATGAGTCGGACTTTTTCAGCCTCACTTGGTACTAGATTCGGGCATAACCGAGCGAGTTGCTCGAATCTCGTGATCGCTTCCATCACCGTCATCGTTCCTTGATGGAAGTTAGTGAGTTCATCTTGTTGCACGGCGAGTACCTCTTTGTTGTAGTACATAGCACGGAACTCATTCTCAAAATCTTGCCAGGACATTGCCATCGTGTTCCGGCGTAGTTGCACTGTTCTCCACCAATGCCTCGCGTCCTTCTTAAGAGCGAAAGAAGCGCACAGCACCTTCTCTTGCTCCGTAAGTCGCATAAAATCCAAGATGACTTGGATGTCAATAAGCCAGTTGTCAGCGGCTATCGGATTGGTAGGTCCTTCAAATTCAGGTGCTTTCATCCTTCTAAATCGCTCGTAAAGGAGATCCTCACGTACTGGCGGCGGGTTCACTGGTGCTCCAGCCAGTGCCATCGGAATTTCCACATTCCGAGGGATCTCTGGTGGAACTTCAGGTTGGGCATTGGGCACCTGAGGTGCCACTGGAGGAACTGGTGGTGCTTGTTGGGGCACTTCTTGGACCTGAGGTCCTCGATTCATCTGAGCTAGTTGCTCGCGAAGCCTCGTCGTCTCTTGTTGCTGTGCCAGCAACTGCTGTTGTAGGTTATTCACTAAAGTTGCCAAATCCGGCTGGGGCGGATTTGCAGGTGCGTTTCGACGCGTACGTACCATCTCTAAATTCCTATATAAGGAAAGATATCATACTATCAATATCTTTTCCTTCATGCAGATCTTAATATATCATATCATATAACCTTACATCTTACTATAATCATACATATCATACATAACATCGTATCATGTCACATAGCATACCATAACTTAATGGCACGTTTGGATCATACTGTATACTTTTCAAACCATAACATAACTTCTTATCATATATCCCGTGTCTCCACGGTCTCTTTGTACAATTTTCAAAAGTACATCATAGTATCAAAAGTACATCGTTTCAAAAGTACATACTGTTGATATCCATATTTACATATTTTAAAAATACATAATACTGTACAAACGTATATACATGGCCAAAACTGGATGGAAGTGTCTACCACTTTACCATCGTACATATGTACAGCCTAACGTCCGAATATACAACCTATATAGTTAGTCCTACTGTCCCAAAAAGAAAATACAACGGCCCTAGATCTAAACGATAATCTCGAGCGTAATAACGGATGCATCGGAATCAGAATCATGGTCCACGTCCTCGTCTCCGTCATCCAAATCAATCACATGGGGCTCTTCCCCTTCCAACGGAAACTCCTCAGGGTCCTCGAGGTCATCGTGATCCTCTACCCAATCCCAGCCACCCTGTACCGGCTCCGGCTCTAACTCATCATCATCGTCCTCATCGTCATCGTCATCGCTGGAGATATCGATGACTGGGGGGTCCTCCTGGGCTGGCGGATCGATCTCTATCATGTCGTCGTCCAAGGCCTCCTCAGCGTCCATCGGATCCGCAGCCTCTTGGGCTGGGATCTCCTGTACAGGTACAGCCGGTATCGGGTCCTCGGGAAACATAGGCCCGACCTCATACTGTGGCTCACCCTGGCCGGCGTCATCCACTGGAGCCTGCGAACTGCTGGCTTGACCGTCGGGGCAGACTATCTGGGCGATAATCTCAGCCTCAAGGATGTCATCGATAAAACTCCCAACCGTCATCTCCGATGTAGGTGATGGGACGAATGTGCGAATATGATCCAGTACTCCGTTCCGTAGGAGTACTAACGCCTCCAACTCAGGCATCGGAATATCCGAGGGAACATAGGGGAGCATCGTCTCTTGGAATCTCCAACAATAATGACTCATCGTCTCACCCGGGTACGCATGCCAATCCTGTGATAACCTCTGGAAGCAAGAAAGTCGCATGTCTCTATAGATCGCAGGATCCCTGACAGGCTCGTCGATCCTACGCGCAGGTAGCGGTCCGTATCGGGTAAGCACGATAGTCCGAAAGTGTGCCCACGTACTACTGGGCATCTGAATCTCTCCCAAAGTGACCCACCACATCCTAGAGTCTCCCACCAGGCACCTACTGGCGAGGGTGACCTGAAGATGTGCCTCGATGTGGCAGATCTGAAAAATCCGCTCCATATCGTGTAGCCATGCTCCGATCGACACCGATCGTCTCGTACTATCGAAGTATAAGGGCTGCGATCGGTAGAATGCAGCTACGGCGTCTCGATCCTCCTCTATCTGGATCGGGTCCATGCTATCGTGTCTAACATACATAACTTTTAAACATAAGTATCTTTTCATATACATAAAAAAATAAAACAAGTCTAATACTTACTTGCAAGGATGGATGCGATGGTAGGCAACTGTGAATTCATGTCGCAAGGGAACCGCTCTGATACCAACTCTGTAACGACCCGCCTAGCACAGGCCATTACCGTACATACATACATGCATTCATACCTAGCTTTTACAACTTACTTAATTATTACATAAAACACAGCGGAAATTTTTTTTTTTTTTGTTTTATAAGGCGTATATACATATACAAACATAAAACATGATCAGTACTGTTTTCTTGTTCATACTACTCAGTAGCCATAATTATACATGCCATAATTTAACATAATTAACAAAACGCGTAGCAGTCTCCATTTTCCACCATTCACAGTGCCCGTCCACGCTATTCCACCTTGCATCATCAATTGCCAGCAGGTTGTTTACCTACAGCATAAACTTAACACAATGAGCTTTCGCTCAGCAAGTACAACTCCTATACCGCGACTCGTAACTTATAACAAAAAATACCATCACTCTATTGCATATGCATGAACCATTTATGTTCATATTATGCTTACTTATTTCTGCAACTACTTGTTCTACTTAGGGACCCTTAACATGTGTGTTCGTACCCGGCGCGCGACTATGAATTGGTTGGGGCGGCCAAACCATATCAAACTCAACCCACAGTCCAACCCGACCTGGTGCGGGTGGCACGATACAGGCGACGTATCGCCTTTACCTACTTTTCACCTTATCATTCTTATTCGTGTCATACATAATCTTATTTCATGAACATCCCGTTCAATGACATTTTATCATCATTCATAAGCATTTAATATATATTGTAAGCATACGTTGCTTACTTAACACATTTCATAGCATATACTTAATACATCCACATAACATCGTAACATCTCATAACACATAGCACAACAATAAAATCTAAGCAAGTATACAACTACTAGCCTATGCTGTAGGCGGCGTTGTACTTACCTTGTCTATGCCTGTTGATATGCTGTTCCACCTAGGGGCTCAGCTGCAGGTTATATCCTGCTTAATCGAAGGACTAGTTAATACTCTAGCCTATGACCATAATAATGTTGGTTATCCACCAACATTCATGCAATGCATTGGCTATATGTCCCCCCTATCTTAAAACATTTGAGGGTTTGAAACTGCCCTTGGAACAGTTTCCATGTTCAAACAGAGTGTTTAACCCGAAAAACAATTTTTCTCTATGGGTTCTATAAAAATCTGTGCAGGAACGTTTTGCTCCCTGCACAGTTTTCAGATTTCAAGATCTAGCTTAAAACCCTTTGGGAATTAGAAAAAGTTTTCTTCACAAAAGTTCTAGCTCTCAAAGAGATCTAAAACTTTCATGTTTTACAAAAATTCTGATTCTGCACTGATTAATACCAGTTTTTATTTGAATCTCGGTGATCCTAAAAACGGCGTCCTGATGGACCACCTACGGTTTTTCATGAAAACGGAGGCCTTTGGAACCTCATTTTGAGAAACGGTCCACGCTGCCCCCTAGGAAAGACCCTGTTCTACAACTTTCATGTTTTACGTTTTTGCCCATTCGGCCTCTAAAGGCCTGCAATTACCGGTTTCCTGCGACTGACCAGTGGGGAACCCGAACTGGCAGCCTTGCTTACTAAGTTTGGTTTACGTCCTAGTTTTCGGTTTCTACCTCAATCGATCACATCGGGAGCTTAAGGACATGTCATGCAGCGTTCCTAACGTCTTGCATGTCCCAACATGCAGCCCTAACCCGTTCATGCAGCCCATAGAACCGGCTCCTAACCTAGGGTTGCATGGCTAGCATGTTCAACCATTCATTCCATACATTCATCACATACCAAAATAAATTCAAACCATTCATACACATGCTCATTCATACCCTAAGGGACATATAACCTCATGAAATATTTCTAGCATGCAATCCTAGCATACCAAGCAACCATGAACATATTAATGAACATAAAGAAACCAAACCACATCTAGCAACCTAATCAAGCACTTTTAAGGGCATAAACTAAATTTAGTGAGCTTATGCTCTTACAACCAATAACTTGAACAAATACATTTAAATTTGAGCTTAAAAACTTGATTGGAAAAAGATTTGAGCTTTTGGAAAATTTTACCTTAAAATGGATAAGGTTTGGCTCTAGGACTCGAACCAATCTCACACCCCTGACTCTAGCTCCCTAGAATCGGTTTTGGCTCACCAAAGTGCACCAAACTTGGCTGATTTTTGGCTCAAAAATTTTTTCAGATTTCTCTCCCTTTGGCTCTCGGTTTTTGCTGCTGAAATTTGGCCAAAATTTCCCCAAATTTTCTGATTTAAAAAGGGTGGAAGACACCCCTATTTATAGGCAATGTGGGACTTTTGGACTTTGCACTTTAGTCCCTAAAATTTTTGAAAAATTGCACAAAAAAACCCCATAGGTGGCCGGCCATGGAGCATTGGAGAACAACCAAGAATGTGCTAGAACAAGACACTTGTCTTGTGAAAATTTGTTCTCCAAAAAGGTGATGATGTCATAATTAAAAAAATTATGATGTCATAAATAAAAAGGCTTGTTTGTTCACTTTTTCCACTAAACAGTATAATTTGAACTTAACATAGGTAAATCTAATACTGTGTTGTACTAATACACAGTATTAATATTTTATACTGTCATAAAAATTTTATCTATGAAAAATCGGGCTGAAAAATTTTTTCTTTATTTTTCCGAACCCTTTTGCTTTATACCCTATTTTTGCGTGCTTGATTTTTCTATAGTGGTTTTAGTTCTCAAATATGTCATCTTATCCGAAAAATGAGTTTTTCACAGTATTTTTCTTATACTGCATCTCATAAAATTGTACAGTGAGGGTTTTGACCATTTTGGTCAAACTTTGACTTTCCCGGGTCAAAGTTGACTTTTTTGGTCAACCCTTTGACTTTCCTAGAATGATGCAAAATTCATCTCTTTTCATCCGAAAAGATCATTTATCAATCAAAACAATCATATTTGAGTCTTACAAAGCTGTAAGAGCTCGTAACACATAATAGAGTCCTGAAACGAACTCTTTCACAAATGCCGATACGGCATGCATTCAATTCCTTTTCAAAGGAAATAATAACATAGAAAAAGTCAGGTATTACAACATTAGTCAAACTATGGAACATGAAGGCTTCGGGAGGGTGGACAAATTCTAGTTTCACCGCTCTTTTAGAATTTCTAAGAGAGGTTCTACCGGTTGATAATAAAATACCGGCTAGTATGTATGAAGCTAAGAAGACATTGAGCACTTTAGGAATGGAATATGAAAAAATTCATGCTTGTCCAAATGATTGCGCCCTTTACCGAAATGAGTATGAGGATTTGGATGAATGCCCGGCTTGTAAGGAGTCAAGATGGAAGAAGGGTAAGAAGCCAACGAATGATAGCAAAGGAGTGCCGGCAAAGGTGTTATGGTACATTCCTCCAGCGCCACGTTTGCGGCGTTTATTCCGTAATGCCAAGCATGCGAAGAATTTGACTTGGTACCAGGATAAACGTGTTGAAGATGGCATGCGTAGACATCCAGTCGATGCACCACAATGGAAGACCTTCGATGCCGATCATCCTGAATTTAGTGCGGAACCACGGAATCTACGTCTTGGTTTGTCAGCGGACAGAATGAACCCACACGGTAATATGAGTAGTAGGCATTGTACTTGGCCCATCATCCTTGTCAATTATAATCTCCCACCGAAGTTGAGCATGAAGCGGAAGTTCTTGATGTTGACTTTATTGATATCGGGTTCTCAACAACCAGGGAATGACATTGATGTGTACTTGGCACCGCTGATCGATGATCTAAAGATCTTATGGGAAAAGGGGCTCGAAGTTAGAGATGCTTACTGTCAAGAGACATTCACACTCCGTGCAATGTTGATGTGGACAATTAATGACTTTCCCACTTATGGAAACCTATCTGGTTATTCAGTAAAGAGTTCTATCGGTTGTCCCGTTTGTATGAAAGAAACATCTTCCATCCGCTTGAAGAATGGTAAGAAAACCGTTTTCCTTGGTCATAGGAGATTCTTACCAAAAAATCATCGATACCGCAAACAAAAAAAGGCTTTCGATGGTAATACGGATGAAAGAATCCCTCCCCGGGTTTTGACGGGCGAAGACGTTTTCGAGATGGTTAAGGATTTGAAAGTGGTGCTCAAGAAAAGAAAACGGAGTTACAAGGATCCGGTGGTTGATGGACCTTGGAAAAAACGGTCAATCTTCTACGAACTTCCATATTGGAGGACGCTTTACGTTCGTCATTGCTTGGATGTGATGCATATTGAGAAAAATTTTTATGAATCAATAGTGGGCACGTTGCTTGACATTCCTAATAAGAGCAAAGATGGTGAAAAGGCACGGCTGGATCTCCAGGATTTGAAGATTAGACTTAACTTGATCCCTACGAAAAGAGGGAATGCCACTTACTTACCACCGGCAAAGTACACATTGTCAAGACAAGAAAAAAGAAAGTTTTGTGAGTGGCTCGCTGCTGTAAAAGTACCGAACGGGTATTCTTCCAATTTTAAAAGGTTGGTGTCGATGAAGGATCTGAGGTTGATTGGAATGAAAACACATGATTGTCATATCTTGATGCAACATTTATTACCTCTTGTCTTGCGAGGAGTGTTAACGAGGGATGTGAGATTCGCAATTACCAAGTTATGCTCATTTTTCAATTCGATTTGCTCCAAGGTTATTGATCCATTGACACTAGATTTGCTACAATAAGAGTTAGTCAAGACATTGTGTTTGCTTGAGAAGTACTTTCCTCCCTCATTTTTTGACATAATGATTCATCTAACGGTGCACTTAGTCCGGGAAGTGAAGTTATGTGGACCGGTGTACTTCAGATGGATGTATCCTTTTGAAAGGTACATGAAGGTTTTGAAGGGTTATATCAAAAACCGAAATAGGGCGGAAGGATGTATAGTAGAAAGCTACATAGCGGAGGAATCGGTCGAATTTTGCTCCGAGTATTTGTCCACCGCGGAAGCGTTGGGTTGCCAAAGACTACAAACATTGAATCGAAAGGACTATCGGTCGGCATTCCATCTTTGGTAAATCGAGGTGAATGGGAGAAATCTTGTCTCTATACCTTACATAATAGGGTTGAAGTTGAGTCATTTATTGAGGTTCACTTGCAGGAATTAAGAGATTAAAATCCAAGAAGAGGAAGAAATGAAAAGTTGTTACAAGATGAACACAATCGGACGTTTCGTACGTGGATTCGAAGACATGTCTTTGAAAAGGACGGCTTTAACTTAATGAACCTCGCAAGAGGACCGTCGACGGTCGTTACTCGGTATACATCATATTTCGTCAACGGTTATACATTCTACACTCGTGAAAGAGATGAGAAACATCCTGTTCAGAATAGTGGTGTTAGTATTCGTGCTAAGTCCATGCATATTTCATCTGCAAAGGACAAGAATCCAGTCTATGCAACCATGAACTACTTCGGTTTCATTGAAGATATTTGGGAACTTGAATACTGTGGTTTTCATGTAGCACTCTTTAAGTGCAAGTGGGCAGACAATAATTTTGTAAGGATTGACAGAGACGGAATCACAGTCGTGGACTTTTGACGATTGGGTTACAAAAATGATCCATTCATTATGGCATCACAAGCAATCTAGGTATTTTATACACCAGATCCTAGCAATGAAGAGTTGTCCTTAGTTGTGTCGATGAAGCCAAAATTTTTTCGTGATGGTCATGAAGATGATGCAGAAGATTGCTCCGACATTCCAACATTCACACAGGGATTGCCACCGGTTGAGGAGATTGACGATTTCGATGACGATGTTTCTCACTTGCTTCGACCAGATATAGAATGGACACGTGTTGAGCAAGCAAAGCGGAAAAAGAAGAAAACTTGAACATTATGTCATTCCTTAAATTTGTACAACATTAATTACTATTTATTTTATTCAATTAAGATGCATGCGTTATGTATTATATATTGAACAGGGCTCAATACTATATACATATGATGGGTCAGTGATAATCAAGAATAATTGACACAAATTTTTTTACGATTCTAACATCAGTCAATTCAAAACATTGGCGGAATTTTGTGAAATATTTCAAAATTTCTGTGAAATTTCAAATTTTTGCACTATTTTTACTGTGTTGCAAAAAAAAAAAAAATCATTTTAAACGACGGTCAAATAGTGATTTTTTTTTCCTTATACCACGCTAAAAATCTCTTAAAAAATCCCAAGCTTACACGACGGTCATTTAAAGACCGTCGTGTAAGGCCCCGAAATTTCAAATTTTTTATGCTACGTTTTGTTAAAAATTTCAAATTTCGTGTTCGAACTCCGCGCCGAAACACATTATTTATACACAAACTCTCCCTTCACCACACAAAGAGCCGCCCATCTCATATATTCTCCAACCTCTCAAAATTTTTCCAAACTTTGGTCACCCTCCTCAAGTCCGGTAAAGCCGAAGCCGCCGCCGCCGCCGCTGTCGCCGTCGCCGCCGTTACCTCCGTGGGTCATCAATCGCATTTTTTCTCCAAGCTCAACGTCACATTTATCTTCTTCAAAAAATCCAAGGTGACATCTCTCCACCCTTAATCCCATTTCTTGCACTTTCGACAACAATCACACAATGGTTATTTAGGAGATTCTTGTTTGCTTTGTGAATGAGATTTTATGTTTTAAATGGGATTGATGACAACAATCACAAATTTTTCAATTTTACGTTTGCAAATGGGATTGATGACCGAATATACCCACATTTATGAACCCGGATTTTGTCCGCCCACAACATGCTCGATCAAATGCCGAAATAAGATTTTGTTTTGAAAAATCGTACATAACTTGTGGTCAACGCCCGTGGGGGCGTCTGGGGACGTGGTTGGGCACCAAGGCGCCCCAGGGTGGGGCGCCATTGGTGCCCCTTACTGGTGCCCATGGGCGCCACTTTCTGGTGCCCGTGGGGGCACCAGTGACGCCCCTTGCTGGCGCCAGTGGGGGCGCCAGGCGCCCAGGGGCGCCACTTGCTGGTGCCCACTGGCGCCTGTGGGGGCACCAGCTAGCAAGGAGCGCCAGTGGCGCCCTAGGCTGGCGCATACTGGCGCCCCTTGCTGGCGCCCGTGGGGGTGCCAGTTGCCAGCAAGGGGCGCCAGTGGCGCCTTGGGCTGGCGCCCCTGGGGGGTGGGGGCGCCCGTGGGTGGCCACCCCACACCCGAAAAATTTTTTTTTTCATAATGAAAAGAAAAAATTAACAATATTTTTTTTATTCTGACTAAAATTTTTTTAGTCAAACTTTGTAAAAATATATATATATTTTTTAAATTTACGTGAAATTTGTTAGAATTTTTTTAATTTGTTTGTGTAAATTTTTCCTTATTCTACAAAACACATGAAATGTGTGCTTCATAGTGAAAGATAATTTGTTTTCATTATAACTTACATGACGGGTCTGATTTTTTTTTTTTCCGTGTTGCAATAAATAGGTGATTTTTTTAAAAAAAATACAATGGAAAAATAAAAAAAGGCACGAGCACGAAAGAGAAACCCGTTTGATCCAACGGGCGATGGAAAGCGAAGGGCAACTTTAATGAAACGTGTTCATGTAACAAGGAAGAAAGGTGAATGAATTGAAGTCACATTTGACGAAAAAGGACAACCGGAAGGGAAGCATAGGGATGAATTGATGAGCTGGATTGGTGTGCTCGCTCGAGGGCACGTTCCAATATGGATACAAGATTGGAGATCCCGTGATTTAGATAGAATGAAATAAATAATTTGGAAAGAAACTGTTACTTCTTTCACTGTGGATGAAAGCTTTCGTGCGGCTTGTTTAAAATCATGCGGTGAAGCTGCAAGGAATTTTCGATATGATCTTTACAAGACGTTTGTGGAGGAATATGTATCCGAGGAAAGTGTATGGAAATGGCCTCAAAAAGTTATTGACAACTACCCGAGTATAGAAGAAGAGGATTGGGCGAAATTCGTTCGGTATAGAACATCCGCCCAATTCCAACAACTTTCGAATCGTGGCAGCGAAATAAGAGCTCACCACAAATACTCATCGAGAGGAGGCCGAGACGGATATAGAAAGCTTGACCAGGAAAAGGTATGTCAAATAGTTTTGTTTCTTGTAAATCTTATGTAAATTTGTACAACAGTATATTCTCATGTATAGTAACGATGTTATATTACAGCATAAGAAGACTGGGGAATGGGAAACAAGAGATGTTTTGTGGCTGGAGCAACAGACAGGCGTAGATGGAGATTTGAAAGATCCAGCATGTAAAAATATAAGTGACTTGATCGTAAGTTTACCAACTAACAATGACTTATTTAGCACTACTATAATTACAACGTACCCTTAAGCTGAAATGAGTTATGTTGCAATTATCTTGTAGATGGAGTACAACACACAGGAGAGCCAAGGCACTTTTGAATCAGTTGGCACTAGTGATGTATTGTCACACGCATTATCTAGACCCGAACACAGAGGACGTATCCGTGGCCAATCAAAGTTCGTAAAGCCTTCTCAGTACTTCAACATGGGTCGAAGTTCGAGCAAAGATAATGAAGTACTATCAATGAAACGTGAAATTGAAGAACTAAAGGCGTTGGTTCATGGTCTATGTGCGAGCAAAAATATGCAGCCGGCGTTTGATCCTAACAGTAATGTGCCAACCGTGGACCAACACAACAGCTTTAAGGCTAGTTGCTCTGTCCAAGAAAAACAACATGGAGTGACTGATCCGACAACCGTGCCGGTCGACAGTCAGGAGTGTAAGCTATATGTCTTCGATGAAGTTCAGGGTGGTCAGTTGCTTGTTGCATTTGGAAGAGCATGGCTAGGGAGCCTTCCAACTGATACAGTGCATGGGATTCCATTGGGGGAAGGGAACGTGCGGGTGTCAATCGTCGTGCTAAAATTAAAAAAAGCAGCATTACCTATACCGACGGACGAGGCAACCACTGTGGAGGATGCTGTTAATGGGTTTGTTGCTTGGCCTATAACATTGGTCGAGATCGACACAAGTATGAACAAGGCAAGTCGAGGGCCTAGTCACGCTCCTGACCTAGCAGTTGCGAGAAAAAAATGCCAAAAACAAGTTGGAAAGAATACGATCAACTCTCGAACTGAGGTACAACAGGCTGTGCAACAACAACAACCTTTGTTCGAATTTATTAAAATGAACAAGACGATGAAGCCTTTGGCTTATTATGCACATAATTCCATGCGTCAAGGTAATTAGATAGAGGTCCCAATACCGTATACGATCATGGGTTTTTAGATGCCTGTCTATTTGAGCTTCGACGATATTTATGAGTTCATTAACTTACAAGAAATCAGTGCGAATTGTATATTAGTCTACATGAGGTACGACATTCTATCTCTGAATATATTAATTCTGGACATTCTTCCATATTATTAGGTATAATAACAAATTTGTTACACTTATGCAGTTATTTGGAGGAACTATGTAGGATTAATGGGCAAGCAGAGAAGTTTGTTTTTGTGTCTCCAACCTTGATCTCACCGGTGCGTGTAGATACTGAAGATGCTGGCATGAGAGAGCGAGCCGATAGTCTTCTAACCTTTTTACAGGACGCACCAAAAGGACGGATTTTTCTTGTGCCACATAACAGAGGCAGACATTGGGTTTTGGGAGTCATTAACCCATGGGAGGACCTCGTCCTTTATTTTGATCCTCTTCGAGAGAGGAAACGAGACGATTTTACTGAACTCATTTACATGTAAGTCTATTTTAGTATGTTAATTTTTTTTTGTTAATCTTAAATATATGCATCTTAATTAGTTTGAACTTGACCAATTTGCTAGGGCCTTAACGGATTGGAAGATTACGGTCGGTGAAGGAATTAAAAAGAGACGAGATTGTAAAACGAAAATCTCGAATCGGCCTTGTCCTCTCCAAGAGGAAAGTGTTAAGTGTGGTTATTTCATTTTAGGTTTTATGAGGGAAATAGTGTTGAATGGAATTAACGCACTTGAAAGTAAAGAATTTTTCACTTCTGATGATTTGGATTTGATTCGGGGTGAATGGTGTGGTCATGTAATGGAATTCTTAAATTATGACATGTAATCTTTGTAATATATAATAATTGGTATGTTTTTACCTGGATCAATATTGTTAATATTCCGGATTGTCACTATGATTTTTGCCATTTCACAAGAGAACAGTGGCTTTACAAGACGGTTCACTCCGAAACTTTACACGACGGTTCACTCCGGACCGTCGTGTAAAATGGACAATACACCACGGTTTTACGGAGAACCGTCGTGTAAAGTGACACTTTACACCATGGTCCTCGTTATGTCCGTCGTGTAAAGTCCGCTTTACACTACGGTCTTATATGTCCGTCGTGTAAAGTCCGCTTTACACCATGGTCTTATATGTCCGTCGTGTAAAGTCCGCTTTACATCACGGTCTTATATGTCCGTCGTGTAAAGTCCGCTTTACATCACGGTCTTATATGTCCGTCGTGTAAAGTCCGCTTTACACCACGATCCTCGGTATGTCCATCGTGTAAAGTCCGCTTTACACCACAGTCCTCGGTATGTCCGTCGTGTAAAGTCTGCTTTACACCACAGTCTTATATGTCCGTCGTGTAAAGTCCGCTTTACACCACGATCCTCGGTATGTCCGTCGTGTAAAGTTCGCTTTACACCACGGTTTTATATGTCCATCGTGTAAAGTCCGCTTTACACCACGGTCCTCGGTATGTCCATCGTGTAAAGTCCGTTTTACACCACGGTCATCGTTATGTCCGTCGTGTAAAGAGATCTTTACACGATGGTCCTCGTTATGTCCGTCGTGTAAAGTCGGCTTTACACCACGGTCCTCGGTATGTCTGTCGTGTAAAGTCCGCTTTACACGATGGTCCTCGTTATGTCCGTCGTGTAAATATAGCTTTACACGACAGTCCTCGTTATGTCCATCATGTAAAGTCCTCTTTACACCACGATTTTTATATTTAAATACATGATAGCACGACGGTCAACGACCGTCGTGTAAAATTGACATACCACGACGGTAGATTACACGATGGTTCTGTAACCGTCGTGTAAACTGTAATTTTTAGTAGTGATATGATAATATCTTTTCTTATGATAGGATTTAGAAGATGGTACGTCCGCGAAGAACGATACCCCTTAACCGGCCAGAGCCAAATCTCGCGACTGTTGTAGCTAATCTACAACGGCAGCTGCTAGAGCAGCAGCAAGAAACAGAGAGACTGCGAGCTCAGATAGCTCAATTAAACCAAGGACCCCGAGTCAACGAGCTCCCACCTCAAGCTCCACCGGTACCACCAGTAGTACCACCGGCACCAGCAGCCCAACTAGAAGTTCGACCGGAAGTTCAACCAGAAGTTCCTCCGAATGTTAACGTTCCCGTGGCACCAGTTGAAGTGCAACCAAACCTGCCGCCAGTCAGAGAAGATTTACTGTACGAACGATTCAGGCGGATGAAGGCACCTAAGTTCGAGGGCACGGCAGATCTGATAGCTGCAAACAACTGGCTGATTGATATCCAAGTCATATTGGATTTCATGAGGCTGACAGAGCAGGAGAAAGTTCTTTGTGCTTCCTTCGCCCTCAAAAAGGATGCACGGCACTGGTGGATGACGGTGCAAATGCGCCAAGATGTCACGACGATGAACTGGCAAGATTTCGTGGCAGAGTTTCGAACGATGTACTACAACCAGGAGATTCTCGCTGTCCAACAAGACAAGCTCACCAACTTCTGACAGGGATTGATGACGGTCATGGAGGCCGTAAAGAAGTTTGAACAGTTGGCTCGGCTATGTCCGGATTTGGTGCCGAATGAAAAACAGAAGGTATGAAGGCTGATGAAGATGTTCCGGATCGATATTGCCAAGCAAGTGAGTGCCGGCAGCAGCCCGCCTACCTTGGTGTCTGACTGCATCAGTTAGACAATAAGGGCTGAGTACTGGATCAATCAAGATAAAGAGGCCAGAGCTCAGATCTTCAAGGCGAAGAGAGAAGAGAAGGTGGTAGCGAAGACCACATAGCCCCGTCAAGGCTCGGAAACCTCCCAAAAAGGTCAACCGAGTAACCCTGTGTAAGGTTCCAAACAATTTGGGCGGAACAAGAGAAAAGGGAATTTCTCAGGTCAGGGCCAGCAGAAGAATTTCTCCCAAAAGAAGAACAACCGGGGAAATGAGGGGAACAATGCCAATTACCCCACCTGTGCAAAATGTGGTCGGAAACATCCTAGAGTATGCCGGATGGGATCAAATGCCTGCTACGTGTGTGGCAAGGAAGGGCATTATGCTAGAAACTGCCCTCAGAACACCCAGAAATAGAATCCCCCATACCCCAACCGGAACGCAACCACTCACCAGTTGCATGCTGTCCAGGCCAGGCTGGAAGGACCCTCAATCGTTCAAGGCAGATTGGAGGCTCCTGAACCACAAGTCAGGATCTATGCATACACTAAAGGAGATGCTGAAACAGGGGCGTCACACGTGGTGACAGGTCAGATTTCTATTTCCACTCATGATGCTATTGCGCTATTTGATTCTGGAGCCACTCATTCGTTTGTATCGTTGGAGTTCGTCCAGAAATTAGGAAGAGGTGTGGATAGATTAGAGCAGCCCCTCAAAACTTCTTTGCTATCTGGTGAGATTTTGTGGTCCAAATTTTGGATCCGAAATACTCTCGTAAGTATTTGTGGCAGAGAATTATTTGTAGATCTCATCGCAATCAAGCTCCATGATTTAGATGTGATCTTAGGAATGGACTTTTTGGGGAAATATAATGCAATGATTGACTGTCGGAAGCGATGCGTGACGTTCAGCCCCTACGATGAAGAGGAATTCAGTTTTTACGGACAACCCCGGAGCCTAGTCACCAGATTTGTTTCGGCCATGAAGGCCTTAAAATTGTTAGCTAATGGCTGCCAAGGATATTTAGCTAACATGGTGGATAAGGATCGAGAAGCAGAGTTAAGACCGGAAGATGTTCCCATTGTGAGGGAATATGTGGATGTATTCCCCGAAGGACTTACCCGGACTTCCACTGGAACGGGAAATCTCATTCGAAATTGAATTACTGCCAGGAGTTGCACCTATCTCGAAAGCGCTCTACCGTATGGCACCCGCCGAATTGAGAGAGCTCCAAGTACAATTGCAAGAACTGCTCGATAAGGGATTTATTCGACAGAGTCACTCCCCGTGGGGAGCGCCCGTATTGTTTGTGAAGAAGAAGGATGGGTCGTTACGTATGTGTATCGACTATCGCGAACTGAACAAGATTACGATTAAGAACAAGTACCCACTCCCGAGGATTGATGATTTGTTTGATCAACTCAGAGGAGTAGTCGTATTCTCGAAAATCGACTTATGCTGAGGTTACCATCAGCTTAGAATTAAGGAGGCAGATATTCCTAAGACAGCGTTCAGAACGCGTTACGGACACTATGAGTTTTTAGTGATGCCGTTTGGATTAACCAATGCCCCAGCTGCTTTTATGGACCTCATGAACCGAGTGTTCAAGGACTATTTGGATAAGTTCGTGATCGTCTTCATTGACGATATACTAATTTATTCAAGGTCTAAGAAGGAACATGAGCATCACTTGAGGTTGGCAATGGAGACGCTAAGGCAGAATCAGCTATACGCCAAGTTCACGAAATGTGAATTTTGGCTAGAGAAAGTACATTTCTTGGGGCATGTGGTGTCGAAGGAAGGGATTTCTGTGGACCCAGCAAAAGTGGAAGCAGTCAGTTTGTGGTCAGCACCCAAGAACGTTACGGAGATACGGAGTTTCCTTGGATTGGCAGGATACTGCCGACGATTCGTTGAAGGATTCTCCAAAATTGCTGCACCACTAACAGCTCTCAGTCGAAAGGAGAAGAAATTTGAATGGACTCCGAAGTGGGAGGAAAATTTCCAAAAGCTCAAGAGGAAGCTGACAAGCGCACCATTGTTGATAATTCCTGACGTTGATGCGGGAAACTTTGTGATCTACAGGGATGCTTCTAAAAATGGATTGGGAGCAGTCCTGATGCAGAATGGGAAGGTAGTAGCATACGCATCACGACAACTGAAGAATCACGAAAGGAATTATCCTATGCATGATCTGGAGCTAGCTGCAGTAGTTTTCGCACTCAAGATTTGGAGGCACTATTTGTATGGAAACAAATGTGCAATCTACACAGATCATCAAAGCCTCAAATATATTTTCACTCAGAAGGAGCTAAATATGAGGCAACGTAGATGGCTGGAGCTCGTTAAGGACTACGATTGTGAGATCCTTTATCACCCTGGTAAGGCAAACCGAGTAGCTGATGCTTTGAGCAGAAAATCAGTAGGCATGCTGATGTCTATTGAAGTGTTTTCTAAGCCTCTACAGAGGGAGATTTCTGAGTTCAACTTAGAAATATTGACTGGGAGATTGTCTGCTTTGACTCTTCAGTCTGATCTGTTGGATTCCATCAAGATGCATCAAGGAAAAGATCCCTTTCTGTTGAAAAAGTAACTTTTTGGCACAAAGGACAACGAGTTTAGGACTTCTGCTGATGGCATTGTATACTTCAAGGAGAGAATTTACGTTCCTAACGTGGAAATTCTAAGGGATCAGGTAATGTCAGAAGCCCACAAGATGCCATATTCAGTACATCTAGGAACTACCAAGATGTACAAAGGCCTCCGAGAGAATTATTGGTGGCCAAGCATGAAGAATGAGATTGCGGATTTTGTGTCGAAGTGCCTAACTTGTCAAAAAGTTAAGGCCGAACACTGACATCCCGGAGGAAATTTGCAGAAAATAGAGCTTCCGGAGTGGAAATGGGAGCAAACTACTATGGATTTCGTAGTAGGACTACCCAGGATGTCAAATGGGAACGACAAAATTTGGGTCATTGTTGACAGATTGACCAAATCAGCTCACTTTCTCGTGATAAAAGCCACCTTTTCAGTCGAAAAATTGACGGAGATTTACGTGGCTCAGATCGTTAGGCTGCATGGAGTGCCGAAGTCGATCATCTCGGATCGCGATGGACGCTTCACTGCACGATTTTGGATGAGTGTTCATGCTGCCATGGAGTTGAAATTGAAGTTTAGTACAGCATTTCACCCCCAAACCGATGGCCAATCGGAGAGAACCATCCAAATGTTGGAAGACATGCTTAGATCATGTGTCTTGGACTTCGGAGGAAATTGGGATCAAACGCTGTCATTGATCGAATTTTTGTATAACAACAGTTATCACGCTTCAATTGGAATGGCTTCATTTGAAGCCTTGTATGGAATAAAATGTCGATCACTGATCCATTGGCAAGAAGTTGGGCAGAAACAGCTTCAAACCACCGATTTTATTAAGAAGACCTCTGAAGATGTCAAGAAGATTAAGCAGAGGCTCGACATAGCTTTCAGTCGCCAGAAAAGTTATGCTGATAAGCGTAGAAGACCACTGGAATTCCAAGTTGGAGATGCAGTGTTTATCAAGATTGCTCCTATGAAGGGAGTAATGCGATTTGGTAAAAAGGGAAAGCTTAGCCCAAGGTATACCGGACCGTTCGAGATCCTCGAAAGGGTTGGTAAAGTAGCCTACAAGCTTACCCTACCGCCTGAGTTAGCATCCATGCATAACGTCTTTCACATGTCGATGCTAAAGAAATACATCCCAGACCCTTCCCATATCCTTATTCAAGAATCGGTAGAGGTTCAAACTGACTTAACTTTATGAGGAGAAACCAGTTCGAATACTGGATCGGGAAGAGAAGGTGTTAAGGAATAAAACCATTCCCTTAGTGAAGGTTTTGTGGCGAAATCACAAGGTTGAAGAGGCAATCTGAGAGTTAGAAGATGAAATGAGAAAGAACTACCCCGAACTGTTCTAATTTTTTAGGACGAAAATTTTTAAGAGGGGTAGATTATAATATCTGATTTTTCAACGTTCATATTTCCCTTTAAGGAATAAACTTTACATTATGAAGTCATTCATGAAAGAGCTCAATTTAGAGCTTTTGTATGATTTTGTGAGTTCTTATGGGTCAATAAGACTCAAAATTGATTGTTAAGCTCAAAAAACGGACCTTTCGAGTTGAAAAGGCCGACAAAGTACATGATTTTACAAAATTCAACTTTGACCGAGAAAGTCAAAGTTTGACCAAGAAAAGTCAAAGGGTTGACTTTACAATATGTTGAAAAGCAGTGTAAAAAGTGTACTGCGAAAAATATTTTTGTAAGCTAAATAGCAAGAATAAGCCTTAAAATCACCCTAGAATATCAAGCACACCAAGTTAAGATTAAGGGTAAAAAGGACTCGGAAAAATAAGAAAAAAATTATACTGTCCAATTTTACATAGATAAATTTTTGTACTTCGGTACAGTATAAAAATACTGTGATTAGTGAAACACAGTATTAGAAATATCTGTGTGGCACAAAAATTGACAATTTTTGAAGGAAACTAACCAAACAAGGCCCTAAGGGTGAGGTAAGGGTGATGACCTCATCTAACTTTTTATTAATGATGTCATTAACCTTAATTAAGCTTTAGAAAAATTTTAGAAGGCTCTAGATCCCCCCTTGGCCGGCCACCTCATTGGCGCCTCCAAGAAATATCAAAAATTGTGGGGTAAGTTCACAATTCACCCAAAGTTTCTAAACCTTTATAAATACCCATGCCTCCTATTCATTTTAATTGGAAAACCTTGTGGAACTCTTGCCATTTTTCTCTTGAAAAATCCGCAGCCAAGAAGTGAGAGAGGGAGGATAGAAAACCAAAAATTTCTTGAGGGCTTTTGTTCATGGGAGTTCGGATTTGAGATAGGGAGAGCCAAGAAAAAGTTAAGAAATTTTGTGGGTCTCTTTGGGTGTGTGGCCAAGTGGGTGAGGAAGGAGAAAGGGAGAGAAAAAGTTGGAAAGTTTTGAGGCCAGACCTTGGTGTGGAGTTCGGCTTTGGAGTGGAACCACCAAGGATCAACCAAAATTTTTTTGGAGCCCCAAATCCAAGTGCTGCCGTGGGGTGAAGGAGAGCTAGGGGGAGGAAGAAGATTTGTGACCAAAACCTAACTTTGGTCTAGGTAAATCCTTAAACCCTAACTCTTCAATTTGAGTTCAATTTGGAGATTAATTTGTGATTCAATTTGGTTGTAAGGACATAAGTCCATTTTCCATTTTCTTGCCCTAGGTGTGCTAGTTGTGCTTGATTAGTAGATCTAAGGGTGTATGGATTAATTCTTGCTTGATTTTGTGCTTGTTGATTTATGAATTTCATGATAGATGCTTAAGGTTGTGTGTCCCCTGATTTGGTCCGAAAGTCTGCCCTAAGGCAGTGCATGATGGTATGTTAGTCTAAGGGTGAATGGTGGATACTTGTGTGAATGTATGCAAAAAGATGGAATCTTGCAAACCTAGGATTTAGGGCTCCCGGATTTTGGTTTGCATGGGTCCTTAGAAACTGGTCATGGGCTCATGTGGGAAGTTAGAAACGCTGTGTGTTTGGTATGTAAGCTTCTGATGTGGTCGGTCGAGATAGATTTCGCGAAATAGGACGTAAACCGGATTAAGCAACCGAAACTATCAATTCGGATTCGAAACTGGCCAGTTTCGGAAAAGTGGAAATTTAAGACCTTTAGAGGCCGAAATGGGTAAAACTCGAAACACAAAAGTTGCTCAGAATGATTTTTTCTAAGGGACTACGTGAACAGAATATCAAAATGAGGCTCCAATGGCCTCCGTTTTTACAAAAACCCGTGGCTGGTCTGCCCAGACCCAGTTTTCAGGATCAGCCAATTTAACAAAAAAAAAAAAACTGACGCAAATACAAGTAGAATCAGATTTTTCGCAAAACATGAAATTTTTAGCATTTTTTGAGAGCTAAAACTTTTGTGAAGACAAGTTTTTCAAATTCTGAATGAATCTTTAAACTGATGTTGTTTTATGAAGGATGTGCAGGAAACCGAAAATTCCTGCACATGAGTTTTTACAAAAGTTTTCGAAAAAATGTATTTTGTTTAAAACCGCAATTTTCATTTATGAAAACTGTTGCAAAGGCAGTTTTCGACCCCAAATGACTTTTATAAAGATTTGTTTCAAAGATCGGAATTTTTGTAAGAAGTTTAAAGGATTTTAAAGCTAAATTATTCAAAAGAGCAAAATAATAAGAGAAATGGAGTTTTTTTAAGGTAAAATTGGTAATCAAGCCGATAATGGGCCATAACCGGGAATAGTACCCGAGTTACCGGGTTTAACCCCAAAACCCAAGGTTGACCCCAGAAAGGGTTGACCCTAGTTGACCGAGGGTTGACCATTAGTTGACCAAATGTTAGCTTTGGTTGACCCAATATTTAATTAAGCGGAACCCTAAGGGTTATCCAACGTAACCCTAAGGATTACTAAGAATCCAGAAATGGGCTAAGAAGAGAGGGTTAATGAAATTAATCCAATAAATTATGATATAAAAATAAAGCCCAAGGTTTTAAGAAAACCTAGCAGTATATCAAGGGCCCAGTCCAAGAGGTTATCCAACGTAGTCTCTTAAGGAATAATTGAAGTTCGATTATTCTTACCCAATGGGATAACAGATTAGGACTAGGTAAGATATCAGGTATCGGGGACATACAACTAGGATTTTATAGGCATGTTGATTAGGACACCAACATTGCGCAATGAGAATTAAATTCTCACCTATGTCCTTATTCAAGCAGGATAATGCCTGCAACTGTACTCTGTGGAAGGACAGCATCCAAGTGGACATAGGGAGAGAGGTAAGTACAACTCTGCCTACAGCATAGGCTTTAACTGGTACTTAACCAAGTATATTAGATGTATGCTAAGGGTGTATGCCAATTGTATGCTTTATGCTGCTATGTGATATGCTGATTGCCATGATACATGTGATTGATTATGTGATGTTAAAAATTGATGTGATGTATAAAGGATTAGAAAGCATGTTAAGTAAGATAATGATGCTATTATGAAATAGGATTATGTGACATCACGATGCATGTTTACTAATTTCCTATAAGACTAATAAGCTTAAGAAAGAGATAAGAAAAGAAAAGAAAGAAGGCAAGCAAGCTTGCCAGTGTCGTACCACCCGTCCGAGGTTGGGTTGGACTATAGATTGAGCTAGACTTGGTCTGGCCGCCCCAATCAATCTATAGTTGCGCGCCAGGTACGAACACTAAGGTAAGAGCCCAAAAGAAAGATAAGAACAAGTAAAGAAAGTAAAATACGAGCATAACCGGACCATGCATATGCTAGGCATGTTAGGGCATGCCATGATGAATGATGCTATGAGTTATTATGTGATGCAATGTTACATTAAGATAGATTGTACATGATAAGGGTATGTGTATGTCGCGGATAAGACAGTTGTACTTGCTGAGCGAAAACTCACTGTCTTATGTTTATGCTGTAGGTAAGCAACCTGTCAACAATGCGTGATGCAAGATGGTAGAGCGTGGCAGGGCGCATTGTGAAATCATGGGAAGACAAGCCGCTACGCGTTTTGATATTAAGTTATTATATTTTGTGAATACTTCTATTCAAGACCTATTTGATAAACTGCATGTTTATAAATATTGTACAAAAAAAAAAATTTTCCACTGTGTTTTGCAAGGTAAGTATGTATGTATGTGTCACGACCCCACTTATGGCCACCAAATCCACGCGGTGTCTGACTACGCGAACCTGGGGTTGGGTTCGTAACATTACTTACTTACTTGTCTTGCTTGATTTAAAAAAAAATAAAGTTACCCAAATTTTAGAGTAAATTTTTTTTTCTTCTTTTCTAAAAATCATCACTAGAAAACTTTTATTGCGGAAATCATAGAACTTTAACTCAAGTTAAATATAGCTTAAAACTGCTTTTCTTTTATAAAACTCTTACTGTTTCTGATGTACTCACCGAGTACTGAGCTTTCACCTGAGCGGAAAGCTCCATACATACATAAACTGAAAACTGAAACATACATACATGCTGGAACCTAATGAAAACACATTTTCATTTTAAACGCATTTCGGAAACCCCGTAGCAGTCCATACCCACGTTTCACATTCTGTTGCGCCATCTCTCCACAGCTTGTATTAGGAAGTGCCGGTAGGAAACTTACCTACAGCATGAACGTAAGTAATGAGCTAAAAAGCTCAGTAAGCACAACGTCCTATCCGCATGCAACTAAATGCACAAAAACGTGAACCAATTATGATTTATTATAAAATCAATTATGGTCTCTTTACTGATCTTATCTTACTACTAGACCATGTGTGTATGTACTTAGGTACGTAACCATGTAGTGATTGAAGGTAGTCCGACCAAACCAACTTAAACCATGAAACACACAGTTTAACATGGAGTAGTGGAGGTAGTCCTTCCATATCAAGTCAAAACATGGAACATGCCATTTAAACTTACCACCAAGGCAAGCTAGTACCACACAACATGTCTTACTTGACTTAACTCTTGCTTTACCATGTGACTTATTAATAGTGGACATGCTTCGTGATGCCACAAATCTAACATAAAACATAACATGCTATACATACTCATACATACTACATGACATAATACATAACATGCTTAACTTCACATGCATACATGAACATACTACATAACATGAACATAACACATACTGCATGCTTAACATGAAACATACTTAACATACTTACTGCATGACATAACATAACATATCACATACTGCATAACATGTACATACTACATGACTTAACTTAACTTACTGCATGACATAACATAACATATCCCATACTGCATAACATCGTAAATCATGAAATCTCATTCATGATTTCTTAAACACATCATATGCAAATAAACACGTGTTCATGCTGTAGGCGGAATTGTACTTACCTTTCGTCTTATGTTATTGCTTAACTGTCCCTTCCTAGTGCTGTTCCACTCCTGGTACAGCTGCAGGTTCTGCCTGCTTGACAAGGACATGCTCTACTTAAACTCATGAAAATGCTGGTAAACTAACCAACATGTTTACATGATCTTGGTTGTATGTCCCCTTATGTGCAAAGCATCTAACTTGGTTACCAACGGTAACCTGGCGTGCTAAGCCAAAACTAAACCTCTAAGGGTTACTTATCTTTAATCCGTAACTATCGGGTCATATCTGATAACCCTTTAGTTGAGCTTAACGATATCTCTTAGGGTTACTTTGGATAACCCGTAAGGATAAACTAACTCTATGCTATGAGTTAACCAAAAGTCAACTAAAGTCAACCTTGGTCAACTGCGGTCAACTATGGTCAACCCTCTATGGTCAATCTTTCGGGTCTCGGGCTTGACCCGGTAACTCGGGCATAGCCCCCAGTTACCATTCGTGAACTAAACGTGAGCTATAACTTTGCTTAAAAATCACTTTTCCATACTTGGAAAAACACTTAGGGAAAAATCCTAAAATTTCACTTTTCGTGTAAAAATTCTTAACTTAATTCATAAAATCCAAACTCATGGATTTATGTTTCGTAAAATCATTTTAGGTCGAACACCGTCATTGGAACGATTTTCCGAGTCAAAATACTCGTTTAAGGTTGAAAAACCATTTTTCTAACAATACTTGTAAAACTTGTAGTGCAGGGATTTCGGATTCCCTGAGCACCCTTCATAAAACAATTTTCGTTTTAAAATCGGTACGAAATCAGAAAAAGTTTTCTTCACAAAAGTTCTAGCTCTCGAAAAATGCTAAAACTTTCGTGTTTTACAAAATTTCTAATTCGGCCTAGAATCGTACCAGTTTTGAGTTGAAACTGGCTGACCCCTGAAACTAAACTGGGTCTGGGGACGTAAAAGATTTAGCCACGGGTTTTGGCATTTTTGAAAGCCATTGGAGCCTTATTTTGGAAAATGACACGCGTAGCCCCCTAGGAAAAGTTGTTTTGGACAATTTTTATGTTTTACGTTTCCCCAAATTCGGCCTCTAAGGGCCTGTTATTTTTCATTTACGAAAACTGGGTAGACTTAGTCCGAACCTACCAGTTTTTCGTGTTACTTGATTTTACGTCTCCTACTTCGGAAACTAACTCAACCGATCACTCGGGAGCCTAAATGAACATCATGCACGTTAACTAATGTCCCACATGTGTTGACATGTCATCCCCTCGTGGCCATGCAAACCAAATCCGGAACTACTTAAACCTAGGTTTGCATGTGTTCTAAGGTTGCATAGCATGGAATTGCATCAAACAAACCATACCAAAGCTAAGTCTAACACCCTAGCATTCATGCCACACACGGCTGCACCTAGGGCAGGGACAATACTAACCAAATTATCATGCAAACCAAGCACTCATGCAAGCATAAAACATAGCACATAAACATAAAACCATGCATACTAACTAACATGCTACACACCCTAATCAAGCATCACATTCCTAGCCTATACATTAACCAAAATTTTCTGAGCTTATGCCCTTACATTCTTGCTTGAAAATACATCATAAAATCCCAATTTAAAGCTTGAACCAAAAGCTTTAGGGTTTAGGGCTTTACCTCACATTTTCGGAAGTTGGTTCCCTTCCTTGAAGCCGAACTCCCACTGCTCAACCTTGGCTGCCTTGCAGCCGAATTCTCCCCACCAAAGGGGCTCCAATTTCAGCCATGCACACATACAAACATACCATAAATATCCATGAAATCTTGCATGGAAATTTCTTAAACGAATTCAAGGGTTTACCTTGACTTACCCTTGGTTTAGGCTATGGTTTATGGACTGAAATCCTGTCCCTCTTTGGCTGCCCACTTGCTCTCGGTTTTGGGCTCCAAAATGCACCAAAAATTTTCACCATCCTTGGTGAATCTTCTCAGCCAAAGCCGAACTCTCTTGCTGCCCAACACCCATGAATTTTTCGTCTCCTTCTTGGCCGAAACCCATGCACCACCAAGGCACCAAATCCTCCTTGGCTCCATGATTGGTTTCTCCTTCTCCTTGCTCGGCCACACACCATGGATTGGACTGAAATTTTTCTCACTTTCTCTCTTCACTAACCCACGGTTTCTTGGTCAGAAAATCTGGAAAAATTTCCAGATTTTCCTTGCTTGCATCAAGCTCCAAAACTGTGCACTCCTCGATGGATTCACATGTGATTCTCCAATCTTTTTCTCTTCCCTTTTCTCTTCCACTCTCTCTCAGATTTTTGGGGAAGAAAATGGCCAGAGTTTTGGCTGTTTTTCTGGAATTTCCAGCGCCAAAAAAATCAGTCCAAATGCATGTATTTATAGGCATTTTTAAACTTTGGCTTAATTGCATTTTGACCCCTAAAGTTTCAATTCCTCTTGCTTTCTCCACAAGGTGGCCGGCTGTCTTCAGCTCAATAACAGCTGGGCATGGTGATCTCATGGCTGATGTCACTTGCTTACATCATCGCTTACCTCATAATTTTCTAAAATTGCACTTTTACCCCCAAAAAATGGAAATTCTTGCAAAAATGCCCTCTAGGTGTCTGATTGTCCTAAAAATCAACACACCCATCTTATTTTATGATGTCATCATCTTGGTGACTTAATATGCTCATATCGTCAAATTTCTAAAATTTACACTTTTGCCCCAAAAGTGAAAATTTTTACATTTATGCCCTTAAACTTCATAATTGGCCATAATGCTTGCTTTTCAAGCAAATATCATTCTTTTCATGATTTTATGTGATTTTATCATACTTGAATCACATATTTTCTAAAATTACATTTTTGCCCCGAAAGACAAAATCCTTGCATTTTCACCCCCAAAAGTGGCCGGTCCTTATTTTCTTCTTGCAAGGCGAGTCATTGCCTTATTGTGACATCATCTAACGACGTCACTTCGCTTACTTCACATATTTTCTAAAATTTACACTTTTGCCCCAAAAGTGAAAATTTTGACATTTTTGCCATTTAACTTTGACCTGTCCTTTTGGGTGATTTCTTGACTAAAAATGTCATTCTTGACCTTAACTAATGCTAGGGATGCTTGATTTCTAGGGTGTTTCTACTGTCTACTTGGGCTACCTCGCCCATACTGACATATTTTGCAGTATTTTCTCATACTGCATCATTTTTCACTGTCGAGTCAACCGTTGACCACTCTTGGTCAAACTTTGACTTTCTTGGTCAAAGTTGACTTTTTCGATCAAACTTTGACTTTTTCGGAACTGCGTTCTAATTCGTCCTTTTCGACCTGAAAGGGCGTTTTCTAACCTTAAAAATCTATTCTGAGTCTTATTGAGCTATAAGACTTCGTAAAACGTGTGAAAAACTCTTAACTGAGTTTTTCCGTAAACATCTCAACATATGCTCATAATTCCTTTTTTAGAAGGAAAATGGCAACATGAAATTCTAGGTATCACATTCTACCCTCCTTATAAAATTTTCGTCCTCGAAAATTCTGATGCTTCTAGGTGACTTTTCTTCAAAAATACACCAGAAAATCCATAATGGTTCGTTCATGTTCCCATTTTAACATTTAATGGGATTGTATCTCTTATACTGAACCATAATCTTACTTTCATATCTTCATACTTATCATACTTATCATGCTTATCATGCTTACTGGCTTACATACTATCATGCTTAACATACATACTTACATACTGCTGAACTTGCTTACTTATCATACTGATCATACTTATCTTACTACATACTGTCATACTAACATACTTTCCTTTCCTACTGCATCACAAGAACTATTTACGTAAAAAGTTGGACAAGTATATCAAATAACTCGTCACACTTTGAAAACATAACTCATACTACTTGTTCTTACTTGAAAAAAAAAAACTTACTGAAAAATCGTTTCCACTCTTGGAAAACATATCGTATCATACTTTAATACTCTTTCTGGAATATAGTTTCTCTCTTGAAACTTGATCCTATGCTACTAGAACCCTTTTACTCTGCATAAAGGCCCCCCTTTCTTGGATTTGTCCTCAAGGTTTACGACCTTTCGTAATCAGTTTCCTAACTCGGAACTTCATACGTATGACAACCTCTATCTTGGAATTTCTTCCTCAAGGATTTGGTCGTCTTTCTTAATCGTGAAGGGGTTCCATTAACATAAGATCATAGTCTGAGCATTTCTGCTAAAAATACTGTCTTTGAAACTTTTCAAAGTTTAATTTGGAAAATTCATAATATCGTTCGAGTGATGCGTTGGAAGGTCTACTAACATATCCAACTACTACTTGGATAAAAGAAGCTCTTCTAATCGCTTCAAACTTTTCCCTCATAGCACAAGGGCATAATCTTAATTCTTAGGAATATCTATACTCCTCATAATCTCACAATCTCCCTTAACTGGGAATCAATCTTATCTCTTATTGCTATTCTAGCACTTATCTTTGCAACTTGGGCATAACAGTTGCAAGGTAGACTTCTACGAAATTTGGTTCCGTCATACCCACGACAAACCAATTTCTAGCTTCTACTTCTATCACTTATACTCTTTTCTTATCTTAACATATCTTACTAGAGATTTCTCGCAATCTCTTCATATCATATCATAACATAGCGTCTCTACCACGCTCTTGCTGCGTAACTCCGATCCGTTGGCAGTACTGATCCCTGAAATCCTCTGGGTAAGCATATCAACTGCTACATATCTGATCTGACTGATTTGAGGAGTCACCTCGTCTGGTCGTTGACTGGCAACATAACGTAACTGGAAAATGCGTCCTTGTAGCGCGTAATCGGAGAAAACTCTCCATTCTGTGAAACTACTGCTCTGGGTGTTGTCGAAAATGCGGAGCTACTCCTCCATTCCTTGGAATGCCGACGAAGCCTTGCTGCTCCTTTCGATCCTAATAAATCTAACCTGGGTTTAAAACCAGGTACATGTCTTTATACTAATCTTACAACTACACAGAGTAAGAAAACAACTTACAAGACTGTGGCGCTGGCGGCAGAATTGTGAAACTGGATGGCAGAAAACTTTTTCGCTCTAATACAAAAACAACCTGGCTCTGATACCACCTCTGTCACGACCCCACTTATGGCCACCAAATCCACGCGGTGTCTGACCACGCGAACCTGGGGTTGGGTTCGTAACATTACTTACTTACTTGTCTTGCTTGATTTAAAAAAAAATAAAGTTACCCAAATTTTAGAGTAAATTTTTTTTTTCTTCTTTTCTAAAAATCATCACTAGAAAACTTTTATTGCGGAAATCATAGAACTTTAACTCAAGTTAAATATAGCTTAAAACTGCTTTTCTTTTATAAAACTCTTACTGTTTCTGATGTACTCACCGAGTACTGAGCTTTCACCTGAGCGGAAAGCTCCATACATACATAAACTGAAAACTGAAACATACATACATGCTGGAACCTAATGAAAACACATTTTCATTTTAAACGCATTTCGGAAACCCTGTAGCAGTCCATACCCACGTTTCACATTCTGTTGCGCCATCTCTCCACAGCTTGTATCAGGAAGTGCCGGTAGGAAACTTACCTACAGCATGAACGTAAGTAATGAGCTAAAAAGCTCAGTAAGCACAACGTCCTATCCGCATGTAACTAAATGCACAAAAATGTGAACCAATTATGATTTATTATAAAATCAATTATGGTCTCTTTACTGATCTTATCTTACTACTATACCATGTGTGTATGTAATTAGGTACGTAACCATGTAGTGATTGAAGGTAGTCCGACCAAACCAACTTAAACCATGAAACACACAGTTTAACATGGAGTAGTGGAGGTAGTCCTTCCATATCAAGTCAAAACATGGAACATGCCATTTAAACTTACCACTAAGGCAAGCTAGTACCACACAACATGTCTTACTTGACTTAACTCTTGCTTTACCATGTGACTTATTAATAGTGGACATACTTCGTGATGCCACAAATCTAACATAAAACATAACATGCTATACATACTCATACATACTACATGACATAATACATAACATGCTTAACTTCACATGCATACATGAACATACTACATAACATGAACATAACACATACTGCATGCTTAACATGAAACATACTTAACATACTTACTGCATGACATAACATAACATATCACATACTGCATAACATGTACATACTACATAACTTAACTTAACTTACTGCATGACATAACATAACATATCACATACTGCATAACATCGTAAATTATGAAATCCCATTCATGATTTCTTAAACACATCATATGCAAACAAACACGTGTTCATGCTATAGGCGGAATTGTACTTACCTTCCGTCTTATGTTCTTGCTTAACTGTCCCTTCCTAGTGCTGTTCCACTCCTGGTACAGCTACAGGTTCTGCCTGCTTGACAAGGACATGTTCTACTTAAACTCATGAAAATGCTGGTAAACTAACCAACATGTTTACATGATCTTGGTTGTATGTCCCCTTATGTGCAAAGCATCTAACTTGGTTACCAACGGTAACCTGGCGTGCTAAGCCAAAACTAAACCTCTAAGGGTTACTTATCTTTAATCCGTAACTATCGGGTCATATCTGATAACCCTTTAGTTGAGCTTAACGGTATCTCTTAGGGTTACTTTGGATAACCCGTAAGGATAAACTAACTCTATGCTATGAGTTAACCAAAAGTCAACTAAAGTCAACCTTGGTCAACTGCGGTCAACTATGGTCAACTTTCTATGGTCAACCTTTCGGGTCTCGGGCTTGACCCGGTAACTCGGGCATAGCCCCTGGTTACCATTCGTGAACTAAACGTGAGCTATAACTTTGCTTAAAAATCACTTTTCCATACTTGGAAAAACACTTAGGGAAAAATCCCAAAATTTCACTTTTCGTGTAAAAATTCTTAACTTAATTCATAAAATCCAAACTCATGGATTTATGTTTCGTAAAATCATTTTAGGTCGAACACCGTCATTGGAACGATTTTCCGAGTCAAAATACTCGTTTAAGGTTGAAAAACCATTTTTCTAACAATACTTGTAAAACTTGTGGTGCAGGGATTTCGGATTCCCTGAGCACCCTTCATAAAACAATTTTCGTTTTAAAATTGGTACGAAATCTGAAAAAGTTTTCTTCATGAAAGTTCTAGCTCTCGAAAAATTCTAAAACTTTCGTGTTTTATAAAATTTCTAATTCGGCCTAGAATCGTACCAGTTTTGAGTTGAAACTGGCTGACCCCTGAAACTAAACTGGGTCTGGGGACGTAAAAGATTTAGCCACAGGTTTTGGCATTTTTGAAGGCCATTGGAGCCTTATTTTGGAAAACGACACGCACATCCCCCTAGGAAAAGTTGTTCTGGACAACTTTCGTGTTTTACATTTCCCCAAATTCGGCCTCTAAGAGCCTGTTATTTTTCGTTTACGAAAACTGGGTAGACTTAGTCCGAACCTACCAGTTTTTCGTGTTACTTGATTTTACGTCTCCTACTTCGGAAACTAACTCAACCGATCACTCGGGAGCCTAAATGAACATCATGCACGTTAACTAACGTCCCACATGTGTTGACATGTCATCCCCTCGTGGCCATGCAAACCAAATCCGGAACTACTTAAACCTAGGTTTGCATGTGTTCTAAGGTTGCATAGCATGGAATTGCATCAAACAAACCATACCAAAGCTAAGTCTAACACCCTAGCATTCATGCCACACACGGCTGCACCTAGGGCAGGGACAATACTAACCAAATTGTCATGCAAACCAAGCACTCATGGCTCATGCAAGCATAAAACATAGCACATAAACATAAAACCATGCATACTAACTAACATGCTACACACCCTAATCAAGCATCACATTCCTAGCCTATACATTAACCAAAATTTTCTGAGCTTATGCCCTTACATTCTTGCTTGAAAATAAATCATAAAATCCCAATTTAAAGCTTGAACCAAAAGCTTTAGGGTTTAGGGCTTTACCTCACATTTTCGGAAGTTGGTTCCCTTCCTTGAAGCCGAACTCCCACTGCTCAACCTTGGCTGCCTTGCAGCCGAATTCTCCCCACCAAAGGGGCTCCAATTTCAGCCATGCACACATACAAACATACCATAAATATCCATGAAATCTTGCATGGAAATTTCTTAAACGAATTCAAGGGTTTACCTTGACTTACCCTTGGTTTAGGCTATGGTTTATGGACTGAAATCCTGTCCCTCTTTGGCTGCCCACTTGCTCTCGGTTTTGGGCTCCAAAATGCATCAAAAATTTTCACCATCCTTGGTGAATCTTCTCAGCCAAAGCCGAACCCTCTTGCTGCCCAACACCCATGAATTTTTTGTCTCCTTCTTGGCCGAAACCCATGCACCACCAAGGCACCAAATCCTCCTTGGCTCCATGGTTGGTTTCTCCTTTTCCTTGCTCGGCCACACACCATGGATTGGCCTGAAATTTTTCTCACTTTCTCTCTTCACTAACCCACGGTTTCTTGGTCAGAAAATCTGGAAAAATTTCCAGATTTTCCTTGCTTGCATCAAGCTCCAAAACCGTGCACTCCTCGATGGATTCACATATGATTCTCCAATCTTTTTCTCTTCCCTTTTCTCTTCCACTCTCTCTCGGATTTTTGGGGAAGAAAATGGCCAGAGTTTTGGCTGTTTTTCTGGAATTTCCAGCTCCAAAAAAATCAGTCCAAATGCATGTATTTATAGGCATTTTTAAACTTTGGCTTAATTGCATTTTGACCCCTAAAGTTTCAATTTCTCTTGCTTTCTCCACAAGGTGGCTGGCTGTCTTCAGCTCAACAACAGCTGGGAATGGTGATGTCATGGCTGATGTCACTTGCTTACATCATCGCTTACCTCACAATTTTCTAAAATTGCACTTTTGCCCCCAAAAAATGAAAATTCTTGCAAAAATGCCCTCTAGGTGTCCGATTGTCCTAAAAATCAACACACCCATCTTATTTTATGATGTCATCATCTTGGTGACTTCATATGCTCATATCGTCAAATTTCTAAAATTTACACTTTTGCCCCAAAAGTGAAAATTTTTACATTTATGCCCTTAAACTTCATAATTGGCCATAATGCTTGCTTTTCAAGCAAATATCATTCTTTTCATGATTTTATGTGATTTTGTCATACTTGAATCACATATTTTCTAAAATTACATTTTTACCCCGAAAGACAAAATCCTTGCATTTTCACCCCCAAAAGTGGCCGGTCCTTATTTTTTTCTTGCAAGGCGAGTCATTGCCTTATTGTGACATCATCTAACGACGTCACTTCGCTTACTTCACATATTTTCCAAAATTTACACTTTTGCCCCAAAAGTGAAAATTTTGACATTTTTGCCCTTTAACTTTGACATGTCCTTTTGGGTGACTTCTTGACTAAAAATGTCATTCTTGACCTTAACTAATGCTAGGGATGCTTGATTTCTATGGTGTTTCTACTGTCTACTTGGGCTATCTCGCCCATACTGACATATTTTGCAGTATTTTCTCATACTGCATCATTTTTCACTGTCGAGTCAACCGTTGACCACTCTTGGTCAAACTTTGACTTTCTTGGTCAAAGTTGACTTTTTCGGTCAAACTTTGACTTTTTCGGAACTGCGTCCTAATTCGTCCTTTTCGACCTGAAAGGGCGTTTTCTAACCTTAAAAATCTATTCTGAGTCTTATTGAGCTATAAGACTTCGTAAAACGTGTGAAAAACTCTTAACTGAGTTTTTCCGTAAACATCTCAACATATGCTCATAATTCCTTTTTTAGAAGGAAAATGACAACATAAAATTCTAGGTATCACAGTATGTAAGTAAGGTAACGGCCTATGCTAGGCGGGTCGTTACATAGTATCTATAAAATATGCAATACCTTAAAATTTCCCTTTGAAAATTGTTATACTATTTGAGTGTGAAGGGTTTTGTGTAATCACATTAAGTACCTTTTACAAACGATCAAATTTGTGCTGGACATATAAAAGTAAAAAAGATTGAAACAAATTTGCTTAAAAAAAAAAAAAGGGAGAATGCATCTAATATTGGCGCCATAATCCGGGTATATCTTGTGATGCCCTAGAAATTCATAAACTCGATTCATGAACTATTATTATGGTTTTCTTTTATCAATATATTTCTAATGAATTATTTTGATGAATACCAAATTTCAAGATCATGAATGATTATATATGTATCATCAATGTGATGATGTCGATGATTTAATAATATTGAGTTTCTCTATTTAAATGAGAAAAATTTTATATATATAATGTTACTCGCATTTTCTTTTTCAATTGAGATTTTGTGAAAATATTATGTGTAAAAATTCATTATATTTATAATGAATGAATAATCATAATTTTGTAAATTAAAAAAGTGAATTTTATGTCATGCCAAGATTTATCTATTAAATTAAATTTAATAATCACACTATCATCTCAAAAAAAAAAAAAAAAAAAAGCAAATTTAGGGAGAGTGCTCGTGTACCCCCTTACCCATTGGGTAATTACCCATTGGGTAAGGTAGTGGGCTGCAAGCAAAAAAAATTGGGTTAAGGGAAGGGGTGCTGTGCACCCCTCCCCCTACTCAGTGGGCAGCGGCCCACTAAGCAATGCAAGAAGGCAGTTACTGCCTACCTGCTGCCAGTAACCTGGTATAGAAAAAAAAATTTCAGAAAATAAGTTGAACAAGAAGGGGGGTTTTTAAGAATCCAAAATCCAACCCCTAAACAAGCAAAACAAAGATGATAAGACAGGAAAGAAAAATTGATTACAATGTAAGATGATGGATTACTTAAATGACTACTCACTAAAACCACTTAGAAATACATGTAAAACCACCAAAATAACCTCCCAACTTGACCTTTTCAACTAAGCACATTTTTGTAGAGATTAAAATCCAAAAATTTCAATTTTTTAACCTATAATAAGATTTGGTTATAAAATGGTTTTAAGGTAAATCAAAAATCACTTTTTCTCTTTCATAAAAACCATACAAGCAAAGAAAAGTTTTTTCTCTTCCTCCCTTCATTGTGGAAATTTGTAGCTAAGGGAAGCCAAAAATATTCTTCATCTCCTTCCATTCACTCCAAAGATCATTTTTTACAAGAAAGAAGTGCTATTCTAAATGTCTTCCAAGGTTAAAACCTAAACTTTTTTCACTTGTTTTCTAGAAAGAAAAATGATGTTTTAAAAATGGTTTTAAAGTGATGTTTTTATTTCTATTCTAGCCCCTACCTCAAGGATCAAAGAGTGGCTCAAAGCCTTCAAGAAGAGCTAAGAACTAAGAACCCACTACTTTTTTAAGAGGTAAATGATTTGTAAACTAGTGGTTGACCAAGTTCTTAATAACTTTCCTTTCAATAGAAAAATCTTGGCATGGTAAATGGTTAAAAATGTGGTTTTGCTACCTAGTGAGATAATATATGTGCTGGCCATGATTTAAGATGGCTAGAAAATATGATTTGTGTATAGAATATGAAGAAAAGTATGTTTATGTGACTTTTATGGTTATATGACATGATATGAGTTTTGATGTATCAGAATAGGAGATTATGACTTGTTGATATGTTATCTCCTCTGTTTAATGGAAGCATGAATGATGAAGAAAATATTTTGACATCACAAATAGACTCGAATAAGAATTAATGGCCATAAAGTACTAAAAACAACATTTTTGGTATAAATGTTAATAAATTGGAAAATGGTACTTTGAGTGGGATTTTTATAATCATGTAGAATGATAGAATATTACTCTTGATATAAGCTATAAGAAGAGTTCAAGTTTAATCAGAAATAAAAAATGTCAAAAATGATGATTTTGCCTTCAAGGGGTAAAATCTTAATTTCACGAGCCTAAAGACTTTATTTGAATATGAAACTTTGCAGTTTTGACTAGAGTCTTAAAATAGATCTTGTATCAAATTTTGTTGATAAATGGATAAGAAATGGCCAAAACGCCATTTTGAGGTCAAAACGTAAATATAGAAAAATTTATGGTAAAAAATATAAAAAATAAAAACTTGTTAAAAATGAGCCTTGATCCTGTGAGAATACTTTATAAGGACATTAAGTATGAAAAACGTGAACCAAAGGGTATTGGGAACTGATTGGGGCTAAATAAGGAATAAAATGCAAAAATAAATAAATAATGGGTCAAATTATAAAATCTGCTTAGACCATAATTAGATAGCATCTTTGTCACATTTAAAGCAATATATTAAGCTAAATAGATACAAGAAATAATATGGTTTATGTTATAGTCAAATGTACGACCTTAAATGACATATAGCGGCTTAAATGTAATACTTTTATTTGATTGTGTTTAAAAATGTAATAAGTTATGAAAGCCATTATTAGAGCTTATGGACACTGTAAATATTATTATAAGGCCGGGACAAACTTTTAAAAGCCATTCAATAAGTCTAGATTAAAAAGGGTATGTCTAATAGCAAAATTGTAATTTTGTCAAACTAAGGGGCAAAATGGTAATTTGATGGGGAGAACGTTTTAGACCGTAGGTAGAGGTTTTCTGGACCTATAAAACTGCAAAAGAGATTACTAAAAGTTATGGTCAAAAGATTTAACAAGTTTAAACTTAAAAGTGCACTTGAATCACCGAAATAGGGGCAAATTGGTAAATTAATACCCGATGGCTTAGTGTCCAAAAATGAACCTACCACTAGACTTGTTGAGATACTATGTAATTGCTAACTAAAACTTGACAAAGACAACAAGGTATAATGAGCCTTGACAGGTTTAAAACAATAATAAGACCCAATTACGAGTAAATGGGTTGTACTAGACCCAATAAACTCACAACCTGTAAAGATGACCCAGTATGATATTAGAAGACCATGGTTATCTATGGTCACCAAATAGACCCAAATATGAATAAAGGGGAATTAAGTAAAATAATTGATAAGAAATTAAGTATTAGATAATTAACTCACCAATGTGTTAATAATTAATTAATTTAATATTTACACTTAATTAATTATTAATTAAGAAATTAATTCATGATAATCATGTAATTAATAATTAAGGATGTTATTCTTAAATTAAAAAAAATTAGAAACAAATTTTTAATTATTAATTAAGAGAACAAATGTCCATAATCAAAAATAATTCAAAAACCTTACTCTAATGGTTAGATGTCAATTTAAAATTAGGACACCGCATCGACTTGAGGGTAGAATCAGAAACAATCAACATGGATACACAGTTACGCGATTTTCTATAAGCACAAACCTCACCTACAGTATAGAACAAAATGGTTTTCGTTGTTGATGCTCTACGTTTTCTATGATTTACCCTGATGAGGTGATGAACCTATGAGCCATATGTATTGCATTAATTAAGCATTTTAAGTGCATAATTTTTCTTATACTGATATGATCGACATGCTTCACATATATTTATATAGTAATGATAGAAGTATAGTGACATGTAACTCTACACATTATCACAACTAATAAGAATGAGGCTAATGAAAGACATGATTAAGTGTCGTATCAACCTCCAATTAGTGAGAGAATATGATAATAATGAAACTTATAAGATATGATCTTGGAGGTTGTTGGAGGGTCGCTCCCTTAACTCCCTATTAGTTACGTGCATATGGGTACGACATGGGGGCCTTTATGTAGACAAGATATGTATATGATGAAGTATAATTGAACGCATATAGATCACATGCATTTTTTAACATTCATGATGTTACATGTGATGATATAATTTTATGAAATTAATTTGTAAAATATTGTTTGTACTTGCTAAGCGAAAGCTCATACGTGTGTGTTCATACTGTAGATAACGTGGGTAAGCAGTCCGCTACTTAGATGCTTTATGGACTGGCAAAGCTGTGCGGAGGCAATGAAGGACGGGAGTGGGATACCACCACGAATTTAATTTTCGCATTTAGACTTCTTAAATTATTTTGTATTCATTATATTTATAACTATGTTATAATGTTTTGGTACTACTAAACTAATATGAGCACTTTACGGGAAAAAGACTTCAGACTCTTTCCTTTTAATTTACATGAAGTTATAGTTTTTTAAATACTATCTAAATACGAATTTGAATAAAATATTTATTAACTAGAGGATTTCAATTTTCTCAGTTAAAAATTTTAGTAATTCTAGCTTTCGTAGTACGAATATGATTTTAAAAAAATCTATATTTTTAGAATCAAACATAAATAAGTGTTAAGATTAAATTAAATAAGAATAAGTAAGCTAGTTAACGGTCGAAAAGTCAAGTCATTACATATCTAAATTTAAGTAAATAAAAAGATCTCTAAGGACCCGTTTGGGGTCATGTTTGAAGATGATATTTTAGAGCTTGGAGATTGTTTGAGTTTTAGTAATGTGTGTTTGATGAAAATCAACTGTTTCGGGTGAGAAAGTGTAAAAACTTGAAATGTTCTGAAAACAATTAGCAATATAGATCTTGTTTCATTTCTTGTGAAATTCTATGCAATTGAAAAAAATATCATCTTATTTCGACTTAAAATGATATAGTTATAGATTTTTAAAGTTTAAGTTTTTTAAAAATATTTAGAAAAAAAATAGTAAAATTAGAGGGAAATGACAAAAAAAAAAAAAAAAAAAAAAAAAAAAAAAAAAAAAAAAAACAAAGTTTGAAAACATGTTTTCAAATGTGACTCAAAACATAACCTAAATGTTATCTTTTTTCAAACAAGTAAACTCTAGTTGTCTAATCCCGTCGGGGCTTAGTTTCAATGGATGAAAGGGTAGAAAATTAAAGGTAGGAGATCTCATGTCTAAAAATTGAGAATGGGTTTCATTGTCTCTATACTGTTTTTTTTTTTTTTTTTTAGTAAACAAATAGAGTCCAGTTGTATTAATGCATAAACAACTTTAAAAAGCTCAAATAAGGAAAATTCGGGTTTAGGTTCAAAGATCAATGATTTAAAGAGAAGATTAATTAATTCAACATCATTTATTTTCTGCAATCTAAAGTGAACAATATCAAGACCAGGTGATGTACCATTACTATTAACTATTAGCAGTAATACAAATAGAGAATCCATTTTAAGTTAAGCCAGATTCTTTTTTAACTTGGCATGAGGAATTCAAACTCTATCTTTCATGATGTAATTATGTATGAAATTATTAATAGACTATATTACAATTATTAAAAATCGAGGTTATGATAGGCTTGGAAAAAGAGCATTTGAAAACATAAATGAAAACATTTATAGCTTTGTTGGTATGACAATCTAGTCCAATTTGAATCACAATTTTTGTCTTTTACTAAAAAGTCAATTTCAGTTTCACTATTAATAGTTACTATTATAACTTCGTAATTCAAACTTTAAACGTCATAACTTTACATATATAATAAGTCCAAATGAGATATATATGTTTTTAAATTGCATAGAATTTTGATACAAATGAAACAAGTTACATATTGATAATTTTTTCTAATTCAATTTTAAGTTTTCTATTTTTTAACTCCGGCAATTCAAATGCTTCACTAAATACACAACTCAATTCAAACCCAAAAAATTCAATTCCAACTCATGCACCAAACGCATACTTAAATGTGGGTTTGCCCATAGACATTTTAAATGATTTGAAATGTTACCAATTTGATGTTTTAGGAAAAATTTCAAATGGGGGGAAGTTAAATTTTAGTTGTTTCGGTTTTTACTTTTATTTTTATTTTTATTTTTTTTTTAACACCGTGCTAAACATTTTTATACAGAATGTTTATATCCCCAAGATATCAAGACTTCAAAGTGAGTAATTCATGCAGCCCTTTAAGCCATTAGGGCTAGCCCAGGTGAGAGAAAGCAGGTTTGTGATTTAGGAGCTATAAGTCTAAAGTACAATATTTAACCGACATAAAAAATTAATAATATGTTAGTTAATAGTGAAGGACTGTACATCGGTGCTTATATACTGAATAATAATAATAATAATAATAATAATGCAGCCTTTTAACTTGATGTGGAGCTTGGTTTTTTCAGCCTTTGAGACTATTGGACTTTTATTCTCTGAGCGGTGACTGGTGAGAGGGACAACAGAGAGATTGAAATTTCAAATTTTCAAAATATCATAAACATGGCTAAATTTGAATAGATAATGACATTAGAGCATCTCTAAAGCAATATTAAAAGATTATACCTATAGTTAGTTTTGATATTCGGATTAGAAAATATACTTTATAATAGAGTGCTATATTTTTAATGTTAAATTTATTGTATACTAAATTTTGTGAAAAATTTATCACAAGATACAACTAATGTCAAATTTAATATTTGATTATTATTAAGAGTTGACTTAACTTTTGTCATATAATTAATATAATATTTTTATTTATAATTTATTTAATCTTAAGTGTTCACTTTTACAAGTTTTAAACACAATACTAATGAGAAAAAGATGGAATAGCAATAGAAAGAGTATTATACATTAAAATATAAATTAAGATAATACTATATTACACGTTTTTTCATATATACCAAATATGATATTCGTTTAGAACAATGCATCGAAGATGATCGTTAGATAGTGATATCAGTTTGTTTCAAGGAAATAAAAATATTTAGTTAGGAAAGCAAATTGTATAAGAATTAAATAAGAGTGACTGACCAATAAATTGTCCAAATAATTAGTTATTTATTACATACATATCGTTTTTCAATTTGTTTAAATCAAAATTATAGAAAATCAAAAAATCCGCACACTTAAAAAACGGAGAGAACCTCAAAACAATATATCATGGCCAAAACACAACGTTGTTCTAATTAACGATTAAAAAAGAAAAATAGATACGTAGTTTCGTAATGATAACATAATTATAAGAACTAAGTCAATGGACTTATGTAATAAGCGATAACATCATTTCGTAATTCTCACCAAAGGGGAACCACCAAGGGAGCTCATGAGCTTACGCAATGAGCTCAATAAATTATGGCGAATTAATGGTGACGGGAAATTGTCTCTTTATTAGGGAGAGGTTTCTTTCAAATTTAATTTCCCTCAATAGAATATTTGGATTGTATCCTTGTACAGTCTTGGACTCCTGACTCTAATCTTTTCAAGTAGAAAACTACAGATCCTCATATATATGAGTTCGTTTTCGTGATCTTGCATTGGGATATCCAAATCTTGTTCAAAACTTCTTATGAATAGGCACTCCTCCGAAACGGGACAATGATATTGTTGAAAGAATTACGGCGTCTATGTCAGAGTTCTTATGGATATTGATTTAGCCAAACCTTTGGAGTTGCCAATAAAAATCTTGTTTGGTAAAAACCGCAGTACCTAAAACCTACACAAAGGGAGGGGGAAAAAAAATATACCGATCTCTTCTCTGGGATCCATCACAACGACAACTTTGAAGCAAAATAGTTCAACCAGAATAATTTTGGAAATAGTATGATTTCCTGTGTGATTGAGCACAGTAGCTGCTACGTGTAAATAAATTATCAGATTTCTCTTCACGTACAGGTGGAGCCCTATTCATTTTATTTACTGTTCAGTTACTTGTTTTATTATTATTATTATATATACTGCTTGACTTTAGGGTGGAAAAAAAAATATCAAAATTTTATATGGAAGCACATTACTTGTTTTATTTAGACAACAATAGTGACGATTCAATTCAACGATACCAAGATTAGTTATCTGCATAGTTTTTATATAATTAATCCCTATGCAGATAAAAAACTCAGAAAATATTAAAATAACTCTTCAACGAATTGAGTGCAATCATCTTGATATATTGCTAGTTTAAGAGTTATTTTAATATTTTCTGAGTTTTTTTTTTTTTTTTAGTGTGTTTAAGCAAGTCAGCAAGTGAAGGATTTTTTTTGGGAAAATTGCATGGACTTGGCAAAGTTTTGTATGGAAATGAAGGAAGATAAATGCTGGTTGTTAAGGCTGCAGCTCTGGATTTAAAGGCCGCATCCCTGAAATAGACTCAGGTTATATGGATGCTGCAACTCTAAATTTGAAGGCTGCAACCCTGAAGCGCTGCAAAATTTTGTATAGCAACTAAGTGCTGCAGCTTTGAATTCTAAGGCTGCAGTGCTAATTTGCAGGCTCTAGAATACCAACACTGAGGGCTGCAGCACTCAAATTTCAAGGATATAGCCCCAGTTCATAGAAGTTTCCCTTTCTTGAAATCTTTGATTCAAAAGTTGCCATTTTTGGAACAAGTCTATAAATAGGAGAGATTAGGGGGTTAGTTTAGGTGCCTTTGGTTATTCTTCTAAGCCACAAAACTAGAGATGACAAAGAAGAAAGAAAAAAAAAACTAATTGTTAGGATTTAGTTTTTAAGAATTTTACTTTTATTTCAAGATTTTAAGTTTTGTTTTCTACAAATTTTGGGAGATATTGCATCTTGAAGCATCAAGAAGAGAAAGAGAAGAAGACTAGAGGAAGATTCTTGGAGACTTATTGTAATAACCGAAATTTTTACAGACTCATGATTTCCTTGTATGTAAAGAAATTTAAGTCTGTGCTATGTGTTTATATGATGTTTCATAAAAATTATGAATATCAATGTAAAATTCATAATTTTATCAGTCTATATTTGAGTTCTTGATTAATTAGCTATAAGACTCAATAGTAGTTTGCTTAGTTATGCAAGAAGCCTTTTAAGGAAAATGACATAATTAAAATTTATAATTTTATGTTGGTCAAAGTTTGACCAAGAAAAGTCAAAGTTATGGATATAATGCTATTGCAGTATAGCTAGCAGTAGAGGAATTATACTGCAAAAATCCGTCATCATAGGTAAAACAGTAAGAATAAGGGTCAAGACCACTGTAGAAAAATCAAGCAAAATATTTAGGATAATAAGGGATTTTTGAAATTAAATATGCATGAATTGGAAGCCAAGTGGCTCTACCCTAGCCGGCCACCTTATAAGGATTAAAGTGCAAATATTTTGTCCTTAGGGAGCCAAAGTATAATTTTAAGAAAAAGTGAGGTAAGCATGGTGAGGTAAGTATGGTGAGGTAAGCAAGCACTTGCTTGGTGAGCAAGTAACTTAGCCTCCAAGACATCACCAAGGCCGGCCACCTCAAAGGGGGTGTGAGCAAATATTTTTCTCTCAAGGGCTATTATGCAATTTTTGGATTAAAAATAAATCCAAAAATTAAATAATTATCACCTATAAATAGGTGATGGAGGGGGGTTCATTTGCTTCACTTCATGTGAAAATACCCCAAAACTATGCCAAAATCTCACGTCACTCTCTCCTTCCTTAGAAAGCCGAAACCTTAGAGAAGGGAAAAAAAAAAAAGAGAAAGAGAAAGAGAAGCTAGTGGTGGTCGGAAATTTTGGAGAACACCAAAGCAAGTGGTGGTTGGAAAATTTTGAGGAACACCAAAGAGGGAATTCAGATTTGGTAAAAAGCAAGGCGGAAAAAAGTTGGAATCAAAGCTATCACCAACTTCTTGTTGATTAAGGTAATCCTCCTTAGTTCCCTAAGCTTTTCAAAGTTAGTTTTAATTCAAGATTTGTGTGTATTTTCAATGTTGGATTGTAAGAGCATAACCTCAATTTATTTTCTTATGCACTAGCTTAGATTGTAGGTTTGTGCTTGATTAGGAAGTAGGTGGTTTTGATTTATGTTGTTATGCATGATTTTGTTGATATGGTTGCATGAACCTAGAGTTTGCATGTATATTTTTATGATATTAGTTGTATGTCCCCATGTGCCTAAGAAGGTGTAGGTTATGCATGTTGATGAATGATGTATGGGATATGCAAACCAGATTCTAAACCCTAGCTTGGTGCAAGAACACTACAAGGGTCGCATGTGTATGCATGGATGTATGTCGATGAAAATTTACATTAGAAAGCACTGCATGTTTTTTGTAGGCTCATGGTTGTGACCGTTTGAGGTAGTGTGCCCGTAGGATTTATGTAAAAACGGAATTAAGGTAAAACTGCTAGTTTCGGGTAAAACTGGGCAGTCTATTGGAAAGACAGTTTTGAAGCCCTTAGAGGCCGAGTTTGGAGAAACTTAAAACATGAAAGTTGTAGGAAATGGAAATTCCTAGTGGATTACAAGGACAATTTTCAAAAATAAGGCTCCAATAGCCTTTGTTTTTACAAAAATCCGAACCTGGTCATGCCCATACTTCATGCATGGCTAGGCAGATTCAACAAGGAAAATGAGTGGGTTAGAGGCTGAACTAGGTTTTAAGCAAAACATAAAAGTTGTAGGGTTTTTCAAGATCTAAAACTTTTGTGAAGAAAAATTTTTCAGATTTAACACAGATTTTTAAATAAAAATTGGATTCCAAAAACTGTGTAAGAAACATTAAATTTCTGTACAGGATTTTCAAAATACAGTACAGGAAAAGAAAATTCCTGCACATACACTAATAATTACCAGCATGAAACTATTTCAAAGTTAGTTTCCAATACTTGAAAGTTTTTATCATCCCTACTCAAAGAATTACAGTTTTGGCAAAATATTGGAAAATCATACAAGGATTTTTATAAGAAAAATAAATGGACAAGGAAAATTAGGACTTTTCAAGAATAAAGAAGAAATAAGTAGATAGCCTAAAAAGCTATCTTAACTTGGTAACAGTATAATAACCAACGGTAACCTGGTAGGATACCCAAGTTACTGGGTTGGGCCTAAAGCCCAATGTTACCTATAGTAACTTAATGAGATATGGATTGAAAGTAATCAGGCTTAGGACCAAAGTTATATATAGTAACCTAATACTATTCAAGTATGATTGGGCTTAGTACCCAAGATTACTCTAAGTAACCTAACGAGATATTTTTTAAGCATGATAGACCATAAACCCTAGGGTTACATTTAGTAACCAAGTAAGTTATAGTAAGTATGTATAGGGGACATATAACTAAGGTTACTCATGGATATTGGTTAAGTTACCAACATTTTATGATTATGATTTATAAGATCCTTACTCTATGTCTTTTTAATAGTATGAAGTAACCTGTCGTTGCGACCTGATTTGGAGTAACAAAACCTAGGATATAGTATACCAGGTAAGTACAAATCTCACATACAGTATGAAAAATAGTAAACTATTTTCAAGTATGACTTAATGATGCCATGTTTACATGATCATGCCATGTTTAAGTTCATGCCATGTTTTTATGATGATGCCATGTTTACGTTCATGTCATGTTTATATGCATGCCATGTTTTAAGATAATACCATAAGTCATTCTATATTAGTGATTTTTATGTAATACTATATCTATGCATCATATGCATCATGACTAATAAGATCATGAGTAAAGAATCTTACTCTTGAAAAATTAATAAGACTAATACTAAACCAAGACCAGTAAGGTGTCATACCAACCTCCCACCAGATCGTGGAGGATTATACATGTTTCAAGTTACTAAGACCTTCCGCCAGATCGTGAAGGTTTTCATGATTCCCATAATTGTTAAGGACCTTGCAAACCCTAACTTTCTGTGGATTGTGCGCATTTGGTACGTACACAAGGGGCCCACATGTTAAACAAGATAATAAGTTCATAATAAGTTCATAATGGAGCATAAGAGATTCATAATTGAACATAAATGGTTTATGCACAAGTTACATGATGCTTGATATGTTTTTGTGAGATTAAGTTTATACTTATTGAGCGTTAGCTCATCAGTATATTTCATACTGTAGGTAAAAAGGATGCAGCTTAATTGGTGGGCCATGCAAACAATGCGGCAAGTGAAGGGCGGTGTGGGATACCACTACGCAAGTTTTTCCGCAAGCTCTTTTGAACAAGAAATATATATATATATATTTATAAATAACTTGTGTTATATAGTATACACTACTACAGAATGCGGATACCACAACGGCGATTGCACGACCGTTATTTAAAAACCATCGTGGAATCTGAGGCAAAAACACGGAACAAAAACTGGTCTCCGAAAACCGTCGTGGAAGTATGTATTTCCACGACTTTTCTCTGAAACCGTCGTGTAATGATCCAATTACACGACGGTTTCATATAACCGTGGTGGAATCTTCGAGGATTACACGACGGTTAAATAAAACCGTCGTTGAATTTAAGACTTACACGACGGTTTCATGGAAACCGTCGTGGAATCATCGTCCTTTTTGTTCAGACATATCAAATCGAGTGGCCCTGTTTTTCCCACATCGATACAACAGCTGCCGTGAACAAAAATCAGATCAGATCACTCCGACAACAGTTCCATACGCCGCTATTAGACGCCACCCACCACCATCTACTGGTTGATCATCATTCTTGTAAGTCAAGATGACCGAAATGAACTCATCTTTTTGATGTTTTCCTCTGTATTAATTTTTTATTTACGAACCCTGAATATTAAATTTGTTTTGTATTTTTTTGGATTGCTTTTGATACGTTAAATACTGCAAAGTGTTTAATTTGGGTTATCACAATCAATGTATTATTAGATTGGTTTTTTTTGTAGTTTGGATTTTTAGTTTGGATATTTTAGTTAAATCCTACCACGATGTATGTTTAAAATTACGATGTATATATTTTTATTTTGGATTTTTTAGTTAAATAACCCAGGCCGGTTTTGTAATTGTATTTTTAGTTTTGTTATTTTTTTTGGATTTTTGTATTAAATATATTGTTTATTTAATTAATGCATGTGCCGGGAGTATTTATATATAACGTAAGTAATTATTAGAAGTTGATATTCATGCATGCAATTTAAACGTATGCACACCTTCATGACTTCGAGAACTAATTTGATTTATTGGTTTAGGATTTGCCCGCAAATCATGGATAGGAAATGGATGTGGTTTGATAGATTGACTAAAGCATATGAAGATGGTGTTGAAGAATTTTTGTCATTTGCCAAATCTCATACACAAGACGATAAGATTCGGTGTCCGTGTCAAGTTTGTGGTAATCATAGATCCCATTCCATTGATGATGTTAGAGGGCATTTGCGCGTTTATGGGATTATTTGTTCTTACGAAACATGATATTTACATGGCGAAGATTTTGTCCATATTAAGTATACATCGACTAGTACTAAAGATAAAGAGCCTATAGTTGAGGAAAACGTTGGTGATAATATGTACAATATGGTTAATGATTTGGAAGAAAACTTTGTGCACCGTCCGGAGTTATTTGAAGAAATGATTAATGATGCCGAAACGCCCTTGTATGTCGGGTGTACAAAATAAACAAAATTAGGGGCATTGGTTAAATTATGGAATATGAAAGCATCGGGAGGGTGGACGAATTCTAGTTTCACGACTCTTTTAGCTTTTCTAAAAGATGTTTTACCGGAGGATAACAAAGTGCCACCTAGTATGTACGAGGCGAAGAAGACGTTGAGCACGTTGGGAATGGAATACGAGAAGATACATGCTTGTCCAAATGATTGCGTGCTTTACCGGAGAGAATATGAAGAGTTAGATGAATGTCCGGTTTGTAATGAGTCAAGATGGAAGAAGGGCAAGGTGCCATCGAATGGTAGAAAAGGAGTGTCGGTGAAAGTGTTATGGTACATTCCACCAGCTCCACGTTTCCGCCGTTTATTCCGTAATGCACAGCATGCTAAGAGTTTGACATGGCATCATGATAAACGTGTTGACGATGGCAAGCTTAGGCATCCAGCCGACGCATCGCAATGGAAGACCTTTGATGACAATCATCCAGATTTTAGTGTAGAACCAAGGAATTTACGTCTCGGTTTGTCGACGGATGGAATGAACCCGCATAGTAACATGAGTAGTCGGCATAGTACATGGCCGGTCATACTTGTCAACTACAATCTCCCTCCAGAAGTTTGCATGAAGTGGAAGTTCTTGATGTTGACATTATTGATCTCAGGCCCTCTACAACTGGGGAATGACATTGATGTTTACTTGGCACCATTAATCGATGACCTAAAAAGGTTGTGGGATGATGGTTTACAAGTAAGAGATTCTTACCGAGGAGATACGTTCAATCTTCGCGCAATGTTGATTTGGTCAATTAACGACTTTCCTGTACTTGGCAACCTATCTGGTTATCCTGTGAAGGGTGCTATAGGATGCCCCGTTTGTATGCAGGAAACATCTTCCATCCGGTTGAAAAATGGTAGGAAAACCGTTTACCTTGGTCACAGGAGGTTCTTGCCGAAAAATCATCGATATCGCAAACAGAAGAAGGCTTTTGACGGCAATACCGAAGAAAGATCCGCTCCTCAGATTTTGACTGGCGAGAATGTATTTGATATGGTTAAAGATGTGAAGGTAGTTTTGGGAAAGAGGAAACGTAAGGATAAAGTTAACGATGGACCATGGAAGAAGAACTCAATCTTCTTTGAACTTCCATATTGGAAGTCACTCTACGTGCGTCATTGCTTAGATGTTATGCATATTGAGAAAAACGTATGTGAATCGATAGTGGGCACGTTGCTTGACATTCCGAATAAGACTAAAGATGGTGAAAAGGCACGGTTGGACCTTCAAGAGATGAAGATTAGAATGAATTTGCTTCCCGAGAAAAGGAAGAACGGCACTTACTTACCGCCGGCAAAGTACACATTAAGTAGACACGAAAAGAGAAAGCTTTGTGAGTGGCTTACTTCCGTGAAAGTGCCAAGTGGGTACTCTTCAAACTTCAGGAGGTTGGTGTCGATGAAAGATTTGTGGCTCGTTGGAATGAAAACACACGATTGTCACATCTTGATGCAACAATTATTACCTATTGCATTGCGGGGAGTTTTAACAAAAGATGTGAGATACTCAATTACGAAGTTATGCTCATTTTTCAATTCAATATGCTCGAAGGTAATTGATCCAATGATGCTAGATTCGCTACAATCGGAATTGGTTATGACATTGTGCCTGCTTGAGAAGTATTTCCCACCAGCCTTTTTTGATATAATGATCCATCTATGCGTGCACTTAGTTCGGGAAGTTAAGTTATGTGGCCCGGTGTATTTGAGGTGGATGTATCCTTTTGAAAGGTACATGAAGGTTTTGAAGGGGTACGTGAAGAACCGAAATAGGCCGGAGGGTTGTATAGTGGAAAACTACATAGCCGAGAAATCAGTTGAATTTTGCTCTGAGTATTTGTCCAACGCGGACCCAATAAGGTTGCCAATAAGCGGGCTGCATACCTCGAAAGGACTATCTGTCGCCGTTCATTCATCAGTAAATCAAGATGAATGGGAAAAAGCTTGTTTGTATGTTTTGCGCAATGCGAAGGAAATGGAGCCATTCTTTCAGGTTCATATGGCGGAGGTAAGAGCTGCGAATCCAAGAAAAGGAAGAAGTGAGAAGTGGATTCAAGATGAGCAGAATCGGACATTTCGGGAGTGGATAAGAAAATATTTGCATGCGAATCGTGGCGTTTCACAAGACGCATTGAAGCTATCCAGAGGTCCTTCATCGATAGTCACAAGATATACATCGTACCTTATCAATGGGAACTCCTTCTACACTCGGGACAGAGATGAGAAGCACCCCGTACAGAATAGTGGTGTCACCCTTCGGGCCGAGTCTATGCATATTTCATCCGCAAAGGACAAGAATCCGGTATATAGTTCCATGAATTACTTTGGGTTCATTGAAGATATTTGGGAACTTGATTATTGCGGCTTGCGAATAGCACTCTTTAAATGTAAGTGGGCTGACAATAATTATGTTAAGGTTGATAGTGACGGTGTGACAGTGGTGGACTTTAGACGATTGGGATACAAAAATGATCCTTTCATCATGGCGTCACAAGCGGTCCAGGTATTTTATACAACGGATCCCGCAAATTTAGAGTTATCTTTAGTTGTCGCAATGAAGACAAGAATAATCCGGGATGGCCACGAAGATATTGACGATTGCACCGACATTCCATCATTTACAACGGGTTTGCCACCGGTGGACGAGATTGATGATTTTGACGATGATGTTTCACACTTACTTCGATTGGACGTCGAGTGGACACGTGTTGAGAAGCCCAAAAAACAGCAGAAAAAAAAATGGAACAAATTAATGAATAATGTTCTTAAGTACGTTGTAAACATTGGGATATACGGTTTTTGGATTATTACGCACATTATATGGGAACCATTTATCCATGCAAATATGTTTGGAATCAAATATGTTTGGAATGAATGATTGCACAACATACAAGGCAGCATACTTAAAGGGATTATATTAACAATTTCATTTTCCTATTATCGTAAATTTCAAATATGTACGACAACGGTTAAATAAAAAAACCGTCGTGGTATATTATGTACCACGACGGTTTTCCTGTAAGACCGTCATGGTAAATTCAGTTGTGATTCCCACGTAAAATCAACCACGACGGTCTATTCCAAAGACCGTCGTGGTAAAGTGATCTATCACGACGGTCTTTTAAGTTGACCTTCATGTTAGAGTGGATAAATCAAAGAGCTACACCACGACGATCTTTATATTTGACCGTCGTGGTATTTATAGTACCACGACAGTTCGTATATTTGACCGTCGTGGTATATTGATTACCACAACGGTCTTTTTTATAAACCGTCGTGGTATCTATACTACCACGACGGTTTAAATATGAACTACCACGACGGTTTTTAACCAGGACCGTCGTGGTATATTGTTTTAGCAGCAAGTTTTGAAATTTTCGTAAATTGTTAAACTTTTTGAAACCTTTTAATATAACCTAAAAAGCTGCAAAACTCTTCCTCACCCAGTATCGACCCTCTCTGAAACCCTCGAACTCTCTGAAATACTCTCTGAAACCCTCAATCTTCAACGCCATCGTCCAGCACTCACGACGGTATCGACCTACAATCTCCGACGCCATCCACCACCAACTGCGGTGATTTCGGACTTTACCATTCTCTCTCGCCAACCAGAACCCACCCTTGACAAAACGGTAAGTATTAATGCATATTCCATTTTTTTTTTCTTTCTCCTTTTTCTCTCGGTCAATTTATGATAGGCAGAAATTTTCAAGAAGTTTCCTTGTGTTTTCATCTATTTCTCTGCATATTTTTCGATTGGCTATCACTTGTTTCACACTGAGTTTTCTTATGTTGCTTATATTTTTTTCTTGTGTTGCTTTTTTCATAACTGAAAATACATAGGGAATGTTATTACACATCAGGAATCAAATTAACAATTTTGGAAGTTTGATTTACCCAATGATTAGATATTTTCAGTTACTTTGTTCTATTTTTAAGGGAAGAATATTTTTGTTTTATTGTTAGTTACATTTCAGTTATTGGTATGTTCTTTTGTTATATATATATTTAGGAGAACTTTTTTATCGTCACTGTCAGGATGTCTAAATAGAAAATTCTTTCTATTTCACTGTAGTTTTAGATTGATTTACGATGTCAACCAATCACGAGGAGGAAGTGTCAACCCAAACTCAAGTTGGAATGTGAGATCTAGTTTTTCATGTAACTAGCTTCTGTAAAGACTTGAATGTAAATAGTACATGCAATTTCATGAAAAAGCTTGTTTCAGAGCTCTAATATGTGTTATGAGTTTTTATAGCTTAATAAAACTCAAAAATGACTGTTCAAAGAAGCAAATAGCCTTTTTGAACAATAGGAAGTGAAACCGACTCGATTCCACAAAAGTCAAAATTTTGACCGGAAAAGTCAACTGTTGACCGAAAAGTCAAAGTTGGACCAAAATGGCCGAAATTAGGACGGAGGAATTTTAAGATCTGCATTTTACGAAAAATAATGCAGGAACTAATTTTTATGACAGTTAGAAACTAAAACCACCTTAGAAAAATCAAGCACGCCACAGTAAGTCACAAGGCAGAAGGATTTGAGAAAAGATCTTCAATCCGATTTTTTTTGACTGAAATTATGAAAAATCCAAACTGTAAAATAATTATTACAGTATTGGAATTTAAATTTTTACAGTCAAAGTTTCAAAGATTTTTATCCAAACAAGCCCTAAATTTTAAGATATCTCACAAAGAAATTATTATTTTATTCAAAGTGAGATGTGTTGGACCAATCACAAGAGGACACCTAGCCTTGCCAACTCACCATGAGTTGTCTTGCACCTCCAAAAGTTCGGACACCTAGCATGCAAGAAGTCCAAAATTTGCAAAATTTTGGGGTCAAATTTCTATTTCAAAAAGTCCTCCAAGTTGTCTATAAAAGGGGGGCTGATTTCTCTATTCATTTTAAACAAAAAATGCAGCCAAACTCTTGAGGTTTTTCAGCTCAAAAATCCGAGAGAAAGGGAGAGAGTGATCAGAAAAATTTTCCAAGTCCAAGCCATTCTTCTTGCTTCGGGTAGCTAGGAAACCGAGTGGAAGAAAAGAAAAATTTTTCTGCAGCCCAAACAGCCCTTGTTGCCGTGGGTTTGGAGCAGGGGAAACACAAGGGAAAACCAAAATTTTGGGGTAGAAATTAGGGTTTAAGGTTCGGGTTTGATTGGTGAGCAAGAGAGTGAGTTTTGAGCAAAGTTTTGGAGCTTGATTTTAACTCCAAGCAGCCTTCGGGTTTGAGTGAGAAAAGGGAGAAAAAAATTCAGATTTGGGGCTAAGCTTTCTTGAGTAGCCGAGCACGGTGAGGAGACCACAAAGGAACCAAAAATCTGATTTTTGGTGCGTGGGGAGTGAGCAGCCGAGCCCTTGGAGTCTTGGTGCAAACAGAATTTTTTCGGGTCATCCAAACCCTAAGCCGAAAGTCCCATCTTGTGAGGTAAAATTTTTAAAAGCTTTTCATAAGTTTAAATGAGTTTTTAAGCATGTGATTTACGTGTATTTCATGCAAAAATTGTGTAAGAGCATAAGCTCCTATATGTGTTTTGATGGCTGCCTTTAGTGTGCTTGTGTGCTTAGTGTTTGGTTAGGTTGATTCTAGGTGTGGTTTGGTTTATGTTTATGCTCATAATTTATGCTATGTGCTTGATATGCTAGATTGGCATGTTAGGGTTTGAATTAGGTTATATGTCCCCAAATTAGGTTAAGTAGTTTTATGCATGTATGTTGTGTTTTTATGAACCAAAATGCATGAATGGTGTGATGTATGTTAAGCTAGTGGATATGCAACCCTAGGATTAGTGTTCGGATTTTTTTGGGTTGCAAAGATCACATGGGCTGTATGATAGGGTTAAGGGACGTTAGAATGCGCTGTATGTTTGATGATTATCTCCCGATGTGGGCGGTCGAGTTAGAACCCGCGACTTAGGACGTAACAAGAAATGTAAGAACCAAAACATGCTCTCGGGTTCCAGGGGGCTGTTTCGGTAAAACACGGATTACAGGCCTTTAGAGGCCGAATGGGCAAAAAGTTAAAACACGAAAGTTGTAGACTAGGTTGTTTCCTAGTGGCCAACGCGGCCAGTTTTCCAAAATAAGGCTCCAACAGCCTTCTTTTTCAAGGAAACCCGATAGAGGTCTGTAAGACTCGGTTTTCAAAGTTAATCTCGTTTTCAATTAAAAACTGGTACCAATCGGTACAGAATTAGAAATTTCTCAAAACATGAAAGTTTTAGAACTCTTTGAGGGCTAGAACTTTCGTGAAGAAAACATTTTCAAATTCGAAAGCGATTTTTAACTATAAAATGAAATGCCAAAACTGCGCAGGAATTCAAGAGTTTCTGTGCATGATTTTATAGAACCCTTTAGGAAAAACGTTTTTCGAGCTAATCACGTTATTTCAAGTATGGAAACTGTCCCAAAAGCAGTTTCCGACCCCCAAATGATTTATGAAATTATAAGGCAGGATTTACGAATTTTTTTTACGAAAAAGTTGATAAGATTAAGTTTTTAAAAGCTAAGTGTTTTTATGAAGCAAAAATGATAAGTTAAGTTTTTTTAAAGAAAATGGTTTCTAAGTTAAGATTTTCAAAGCAAAAGGATTTTAAGCTAAGTGTTCAAGGCAATGTTAAGACGCATGATAACCGGGAATCTATACCCGAGTTATCGGGACTTAGGTCCCACAATCCTTAAGTAAGCCGAATAGGGATTCACGTTAAGGATCACAAGGGTTAACCTTGGTTGACCCATAAATTGTTGATCCAAGCTCAAGGGTAGATGTTAATCTAACCCGACATGTTTTCTATATGGGCTAAGTGTATGAAATGGATATCCAACGTATCTTTTTAGATCACGATGTATGATCTATAAGACTACTAAGGTAGTCACCCTTACGTATGCATGGTTTATGTTAGGGGGGACATATCACCGAAAAACCCACATGATATAGATTAGAAGTCTCATGTACGTCCTTCGATCGAGCAGGAGGGATTCTGCAATTAAAGCTCGAGGAGGAGTAAGACAAGCAGCACAAGGATAGACTGTAAGTACAACACCGTCTACAGCATAAGCTACTAGTATATATTACTAGATGTCTATGATGTGTTATGTGCTATGTGTTAGTTAACATGTATGCAATATAAATTATGTTATGAATATGATTATTATGCTAGGGCATAAATAATAGAATCAAAAAGGTGACAACAGAATGTATGTTCACTAATAGTAAGAATAAGTAAGTTAATAAGCGATGTGTCGTACCACCCACGCCAGGTTGGGTTGGACTGTGGATTGAGTTGGATAAGGTTTGGCCGCCCCAACCAATTCATAGTCGCGCGCCGGTTACGAACACACGAGGTAAGGGCCCATAATGAGTAGAGATAAGAAAGCATAACATGGTCAATACTTGCTATGTGTATTTCCTGTTTATGCTATATTTTCTTTACGGCTTAAGAGTTGTACTTACTGAGCTCTAGCTCACTGTTTGAGTTTATGCTGTAGGTAAGGAACCAGCTATATGAAAAAAGATGCAAGATGGAGTAGCGAGCCAAGGGACTGTGAATGAGTGGATTATGGGTATCGCTACGTGTTTTGTGGTTTTTATGTAAATTATGAAATATTTTATATTAACCGGTAATTAATATATTAGTATGCAAAAACAGTATGACTTTATGTTTATAGTGTTTTGCCAATGCTATAAAAAAAAAAAAAAAAATTTTCCGCTGTGTTTTCAATCAATGGGTTTAAGTTTATTTTACGAATGTATGTTAAGTAAGCGAGGTAACGACCTACGCTAGGTGGGGCGTTACATGGAAAACCACGAAGAACCAACTCCTTAAGATTCAATGCTGACGAGGAGGGAAAACGTCGAGCCACGCTGCTTAAAAGAGTGCACATTGTTCGGACGAGGGGAGAACGAATTCAAGTTAGGTTTGACCCGAAAGGCCAACCAATAGGCAAGGAAGGTGATGAATTACAGAGTTGGATTGGAGTGCTAGCTCGGGAGCACATTCCAATTTGGATTGCTGATTTCAGAAGTGCTGATTTGGAACCGAGGAAAGAACGAGTGTGGATGGAAGTTTTAACTTCATTCACGGTTGATGAATCACACAAAAAGCAGGTGTTGAAGTCTTGCGGAGAGGCAGCCAAAGGATTTAGATACGATCTCTACCAAGCATTTGTTAGGGATTATATTGATGAAGAAAGTGTTTGGCAACGACCGGCCAAAGTGGTGAACAATTACCTAACCATAAGCCAGGACGATTGGGAAAGGTTTGTTGCCTATCGACGGACGGCAGATTTCAAGAGGCTATCCCAACAAGGCAGCGAGATAAGGAAAAAGAGCAAGTACGGTTCAACCACAGGCCGAGACGGCTATAGGAAACTTGATCAAGAAATCGTAAGTTAATTAATTGGATACCAACAATATCTTCCATCCAGTTGAAAATTTTTTTTTATTGCTTGTGTTCTTTATGGTTACTAACTTCAATTACTAAATTTCAGCTCGAGAAGACGGGGAAGTTTGCGGACCGAACTGTTGTTTGGCGGGACACGCGGCTCAAGCCCGATGGAGAGTACAAGCATCCATCGATTAAAATTATCGGCGATGCAATAGTAAGTCAACACGTTATATATTTCAAATAAGAAGTAAGATTAATTGTCTCCATTATATTTATGGGCTCAATAACATATTGTGTATTTGTTATAGGACGAACTAACACAACAAGAAACCCAAGGAAGCTTCAAATCCGTGGGCACAGAAGACATATTGACACGGTCTTTGGGCAACCCCGAGCATTCCGGTCGGCTTCGTGGGCAATCAAAATTTGTCAAGCAGTCGCAATACTTCAATTCCATGCACGTACCAAGGGAGAATCTTGAAGTCACCTACATGAAGCGACAGCTGGCTGCATTGGAAAGGACGGTGCAGGAACTTTGTGCGAAGTACGGTATCGACCGTGAGATGATGGCCGAGGAGGCAGCCCAACCTACGGTTGATCAGCACAACAGTTTCAAGGCGAGTTGCACCCTAAATGAGAAGGAAGCCGACGCCTCGGATCCGCAGCCCACACCTAATGCAAGTAAGGAATGCCAGCTTTTCCTGACCGATTTTATTAATGGTGGAGAAGTATTGGTTGCAATAGGCAGGGCTTACATGGACTGTGTTCCAACCGACACAGTCCATGGGATTCCTTTGGGCGAGGGGAATGTGCGGGTGACAATTAGTGTCCCCAAAATGAAACGTGCACACCTTCCCATTCCGACGAATGAAGCCACGTATATTGAAGAGGCTGTCGGGGGTTTTGTTGCGTGGCCCCGAAAATTAGTCGTGCTTCAGAGCAGTCTAAGTCAGGCCAGTCGAGGTCCCAGTCAAGTTCCCGACCCAGAACCTCAGAGAAGGAAACGGTTGAAAAAGAAAGCCGGGAGAAAGAAAGTGCAGTCACAACCGGAGGTACAACAGCAAACGGCAGAAGACGTCGAACCTACGTTGGACATCAATGCACTTCCCGATATAATGAGACCACTGGCTTATTACGCACAAAGTTCCTTGGTCGACGGTGACCAGATTCCGTGCCCACCACTGCAAACCGATGATATGCCCATATATATTGGGTATGAAGATGTATGCCATTTCTTATCGTTTCAAAAAATCAGTGCAAGCTGTATAATGGTATACATCAGGTAATTGTTTTTTCCTTAAACAATACTTAATTATTGTTCCAATTAGCTTGAAATATAGATATATATGTTGATTTTGCACGCGTAACAAGTTTGACTTAATATTTTGCAGCTACTTATCGGATTGTTGTGCAAGAGCTGGATTGGGTCGACGATTCGAGTTTATTTCTCCATTCCTTGTCTCGCCAGTTTAACAGAATGTAGATCGCGCAGCCTACATTCGAGAAAGAGCCGACAATATCATCCGGATCATAAGAGACGTACCAAGGGGACGGCTTGTTCTCATGCCATATAACAGCGGCCAACATTGGGTATTGGCTGTTATTAATCCATGGGATGACTCCGTCCTCTATTTTAATCCTCTTGGTAACGATTCGGGTGAAGATTTTCAACAGCTAATTACGATGTAAGTATAACTTTGATGTTTATAGTTCAATGATTTGACATTCCATAAATGTTATATTATCTGTATTGATATATTGTCAAATGGTTAGGGCACTAAACGATTGGAAATTGCTGGTGGGAGACGGAATAACAAGGCGACGCAACTGGAAGACGTTGATTCAGACCGCTCGATGCTTGATCCAGCAAGGACATGTGCAGTGTGGCTATTTTGTCTTGGGGTTCATGCGAGAAATAACGTTGCACGTCGATGGACTTGCCTCGCTACAAAACAAGACATCTTATACAGAAGCTGAGTTGAATTTGGTTAGGCAAGAGTGGAGTACATATGTAATGAGCCAGACACAGAATTTGTAAAACACATTGAGAACAATTTGTACTATAATTAAAAATTTTGTACTATAATTATTTTATTCTTTGATGCGTACTTTTTTCATGTCATGAATGAATGAACAGGAATGAATGAAATGGTATTAAATTGAACGAATAAATATTTTTTTTTGTATACGTTAAACCCTACCATGACGGTTTTCATTAAAAACGGTCGTGGAAACATATATACCACGACGGTTCATAACTAGAACCATCGTCGTATCATGAACTACCACGACAGTTTATCGTTTTGCATGATCCACCGTCGTGTAAGTGAAATACCACGATGGTGGATTATAGAAACAGTCGTGGTAGATCAATATACCAATACGGTTTGTCAATTCGTTTAAGAAACCGTCGTGGTAGGTGAAAATACCACGACGGTCTTTTTTATAAACCATCGTGGTTGATCAATATATCATGACGGTCTATCGATCACTATAATCCACCGTTGTGGTAGGCGAAATACCACGACGGTGGAATATCTAAACCGTCGTGGTATATTGACTTAACACGACGGTTTTTAGTGTGAACCGTCGTGGTATTTCTCATTAAATAACAATTTTCCAGCTTATTTGTACATATTACACGACGGGTAAATAACCGTCGTGGAATGTGAAAAGATTCCACGACTCTGGATTCCACGACTGTTAGTGAACCGTCGTGGAAATGTTACCACGACGGTTAAAAACCGTCGTGGTATCCGCATTCTGTAGTAGTGATATATGGGGTTTGAAGACTTGAGTGAATTGCAAGGAGTATATATGCCTTTATATTTCAGTATGTATGCACGACAAGTTCACTATATAAGCTAATCTATTTATATATGTTTTAAAAGAAAAAAAAAATTATTCTCAAATTTTCAAGTAACTTTAAGTTATTAAAACCAATATAAAGTTTAAGTATGTATGGTAACAGCCCTACGTAGGTCGGGGCGTTACACTTATGACAACTCCAAAAAAGGGGTTTTTCTTCCTATTTTCTTATCTTTTTATTTTTGTAATTTAAGAATGCTTGAACTTTTTATTTTGTAGATTTTTAATTTTATTTATGAATTAGTTTTATTTTTCTAGGATTGTAATTTGAACTCAACATGTAGTTTGAATTTATTTACTTTCTATCTTGATTTTTTTAATTAATTTATATTAGATTGTTTGTTCTATCTTATGCTTAATGCTTCTAATTAATTGACCACTAATTAGATTGATTTGGTAACCTTAATGAACTTGGAAAAGGGAATTTTGTGTTCAGTCTTAGATAAAATGACATATGATCTATGTGCGGAAGACTTGAGTTTAAATATGATAAAAATATACCTACGTAACATGTGTAACCATAGAGAGCCTATACGTACTTTCTTTATCTAATTCTCATAGGAATATAGTGAGTTAGTTAATGACAGTATTTTTATCTGACCATCAGAAGAGGTTTTTAGATCGCTTGGAACTCTCGGTTAATAATTCAAATTGATTAATTTATCTAGAGAAGAGTTTAGATATTCAAATAAAATGTTGAGTGAAGATTATAATCCTAGACTTTTTCTTGTTGGTTTTATTAATTTTTATTTTTGCTAAAGTTTATTTTCTGTTTATTTTCAATTTAATCAAATAAAATTAGAGTTAACATAATTTTGTTAGTTAGTAAATAACAAATTTTATGGGAGGGATACTCTACTTATCACTCTATTACTTGTTTGCGATACGTGCACTTGCATCGTTATGACGAAAAAAGTTGAGAAAAATACTTTTTTTTTGTAAAAATTTTTTAATTTTAGAACTTGGACATTTCCAAATAGAGGGTAAAGTTGCCTTATGATTATTATGATAGATCGCTTATACACTTTTTTCGTTTTCGTTCTCATCATCATCATCATCATCATCATCATCATCATCATCCTTCTCGTTGTTATAAATTACCATCGTTTCTCGCTTCCCCAGGGGCCAGGATGTTGGCGTTTTTAGATATGAAGTTGTTTTCTAGACATCGACCTTTAAAATTTGTTGTCGTTTTAAACAGCTCATTTTCTAGGATGTTGTCGTTTTCTAATATCACGTTGTTTTCTAGGCATTGTCCTTTTAAAATATGTTGTGGGTTCCCCTAATATCCTGTTATCTGTTTTTTTGAGGGTATTGTTGTCTCAAGCTATGCTTTTGTTGTTGTTATTTTAAATTTTGTATCATTGTAATGTGATTTGACAAATGAAATTGTGCTGTTTATTTTTCAACTAAATTGTACAAGTTATTCGTTGTTGTCTTCGACTTGTACAATTTTCCTTTGGGATCTCTCAATTCCCAACAAGGTAAAAATCTTAATTTGGTATGCTTTCTATGAATTCCTGCCCACCAGTGGGAATGTTCTACAGATTAATGTCGTTTTTGTGCACATTGTTCTTTCTAGAATGTCGTCGTTCGTCAGATTGTTGTCGTTTCTTCAATTTAAGCTATTGGGTGTGTGTGTAATATCATCGTTTAAAAAAATATGTTGTCCTTCAGAAGATCTCTCGATGATTGCTTTTCTCATATGTTGTTGGAAAATATGACGTCCATCCAGTAAATTGTCATCTCTCTTTTTACAGGTTGTTGTCGTTTTTGAGCTATGTCTTTCTAAAAATGGCTTTTTTTTTTTTTTGAAATAAATAATTTGTATGGGTTAGTCTAAACTGTTTTCGTTTACAATAGCTAATTAATTTTTAGGAAATTTGTCGTTTAATCCCTTAACTATGGATGTCTTGTCACTTTGGTTCTTGAACTGTTGATTTTGATTTTGATTTTGATTTTGATTGTGGCAAATTAATCCCTAAACATTTGATATTTGGCTGTTTTGGTCACTGACAATGAAATTTATAAATTTAATGTATATAACTATTTTCTAATTTCATGTTAACATAAAATTTTACTAAAATAGTTATATCAAGTAAAAAAATTCCTTCTTATTCTTCTTCAAAACATTAAAAACTAAAATATTTTGAACTTAATGTAATATTCTTTAAAATATTTAATTATTATGTGATAAAGATATGATTATCTATGTTAAATTTAAAAAATTAGTCATAAATATTAGTGTGAGGGACTAAAACTACCAAAAATCAAAAGTTCAAAAACTAATTTGTCAAAATCAAAAGTTCAGCGACTAAAGTGACATAATATTTATAAAAGGGGCGTCACTAGATACCCCTCTGTCTACGTTTCTCACCCCTTTTCTTAAATCACCCACCAGTTAAATTTTAAATATCAATTATTACTTGTTACACTCCTCAAGATATTCACCCCAAAAAAAAAACCTACAATAAAGTTTCAATTTTTATCCCTTTTTTTTTTTTTTTTCATCACTCACCCTTCTTCCAATTTTTATCCTTTTGTATTTTGTGAGACTCGTTATTCGTAAATTTTTTCTCGTTATTGTTGAAAATAGTTGTACGTTACAAAAGGAAAAACAGAAAAACAATATAGCTCTTTAATGATTAACCTATAACTCCATATAATTTTAAAAGCAAGATGATTAATTTGTTGAATTTTTAGGATGAAATCTGGTATAAAGTTCTTACTTTTTGATTTATTTTTTACGATAAATCAAAAATTTTTAAAATCTTTTTCTGGAAAAAATATCAAGAATTTAGTTATTAAATAAAATTATTTCAATAAAAAAGGTACATGTAAAACTGCGACTCTCAATTAGAAGATCCAAAAGAAACTTTCCTCTTCTCCCTCTATTCTCTTCTTTTTCTAATACATGAGAGCTAGGATTTTTCAATTTTTTTCTTCTCTTGGTCCCGAACTCCAGTGGCAGCCGTTGGACTATCCTTGGTTTCCAAGCCTTAGGGATGTATGTGAGAATCATGTGGTGAAAGTTTTGAAAGAGACGAGCCCATTGGAGGAGGATCGGCGTTGCAGGGAAGAGCAAGACGGAGAGGTCCTATAGCGACTCGGCTTTGGCTACCCAATTTCTCTTGATGACGTGGATCTTATTTTCGGCAAGGACTCTTTCTATGTGATTGGGTTTTTTTTTTTTGGTTTATAATTTTGTGTGTAATAATGGTGATGTCTTTGCCATCTTTTATCTGGGTGTTGTATTTCAGTTTGTTAATTTTAATAATGAAGGTGGTCTCCCCACCTTCCGTGTTGATTGTTTGGCCGCCAAATCTAAGTCTTGGCGTTATTTTGGTCCTATTAGAATTGCTTTTATGCGGAGTTAATGGTGAATCTAGTTCTACTAAGTCTTGGCCCTCAATCGATTGAGATATTCCGTTGATTATCGGGGTTTTGTCAAAAAGAGCCTTACATACTCGATTTCAGTGTGCTGAGATATGTACCTGTTATCAGGCCTTAAGCATACGTTTTTCCTTTTGAGTATCATTAAAATTTACTGATAGATTTATTCTTATTGAAGAGTTTTGTCTCATGTAATACATAGTCAGTTGTTATGTTTTGTGTTTTTATATCCTTTATTAAATTTATTGAAATTTCCGTTTTTAAAAAAAAAAAAACTATGATTATCATTAAATTTTAATAGGTGAAAAAAAAAAAACAAGTAGCTGTCACTAAACATCATTCATAATTCATATAATTCATGGACTAGAACAAATTACCATTAGTTTTTTTTTTTTTTTTTTTTTTTAAACATTTCTACTACTGTCTTTCGAAACACACCTTCCATTCTAAAATGATTGCTTTATTTACTCTTGTCGTTTTCGGGAAAGTTTATTATCTGTGTTGGTATCATGTCATTTTTCAAGATGTTTTCCTTTTTGTCAGGTGTTGTAGTTTTGTAAGTTATTGTCGTTATCAAAATGGTGTCGTCTTTGAATGTTCTTCTAGTTGTCGTTACCAAAATGGTATTTTCAACACTTATCGTCGGTACCAAGTCCAGCATTTGAACCACTCCACCTCACCATCAAGATTAGCTGTTTTTTCTTTACAAGAATTTGTACAAAACTGTAATACCTAGAACTTTCATGTTCTTATTTTCCTCTTGAGGAATTAATTTCACGATATGCTGATATTCATGAAAAGCTCGATTTAGGGCTTTTGTAAGATTTTGTGAATTTTTATGAGTCGACAAGACTCAAAATAGAATGCTAAGACTAGCAAACGGCCTTTTGAGTCGAAAAAGGCGAAAAAGTACGTGATTTTACGAAAGTCAAAGGTTTGACCAAAAAGTCAACTTTGACAAAGAAAAGTCAAAAAGTTGACTTTACGGTATGAGGAAATGCAGTATAGAAGAGATACTGCGAAAACCTTCTTTATGGTGAAGATAGCAAAAATAGGCCTTAAAACCACCATAGAAAATCAAGCACACTAAGTTAGAATTAAAGGTAAAAAGGGCTCAGAAAAATAAGAAAAAAATTATACTGTCCGATTTTACACAGATAAATTTTGTACTGCAGTGCAGTATAAAAATACTGTGTATTAGTGAAGCATAGTATTAGAAAAATCTGTGTGTCACAAAATTGGACTGAATTATGAAGAAAAGATCCAAACAAGGCCCTAAGGTGAGGTAAGAGTGATGACCTCATCTTGCTTTTTAATTATGACATCATTAAGCCTTAATTAAGCTTAGAAAAAAATTTAAGAAGAGCCTAGAAGACCCATGGCCGGCCACCTCACTAACCTTTCAAGGAAATATTAAAAATTTTGGGGTCAAATTCCAATTTTTTAGAGTTCACCCCTTGCCTATAAATAGGTGGTCATTCTATTCACTTTAATTCAAAAACCTTGTGAAATTCTTGCCATTTTTCCTCTTGAAAATTAGCAGCCAAGATTGAGAGAAAAACAAAAATTTCTAGAGGGCTTTTACTTGTAGGGAGTTCGGTTTGAGCTAGGAGAAAGCAAGAAAAAATTTGGAAAAATTTTGGGTCACTTTTGGGTGTGTGGCCGTGGGTGAAGGAGAGGAGAAAAGGGAGAGGAAAATAGAAAATTCTTGAGGGCAATTCCTTGTAGTTGAGTCGGCTGTAGAGTAGATCAACCAAGGAGCCAACCCAAAATTTTTGGGTCCCAAATCCTAGTGCTGCCGTGGGTGAATGGAGCGAGGGGGGAGGAAGAAGTTGTGTGATCAAACCCTAGCTTTGGTCTAAGGTAAAATTCTAGAGCCCTAACTCCTTTATTTGAGTCCAAATTTGAAGATTATTTGTGGTTCAATTTGGTTGTAAGGACATAAGTCCACTTGCAATTTTCTTGCCCTAAGTTTGGTGTATGTGCTTGATTTGTAGATCTAGGGTATATGGCTTGATTTCTTGCTTAATTTTGTGCTTGTTTGTGCTTGTTGGTTGATTGATTTTCATGCTAGATGCTTAGGTTGTGTGTCCCCTGATTTGGTGCAAAAATCTGCCCTTAGGCAGTATGTGAAGCATGTTAGTTTAAGGGTGTATGTTGATGCTTGTATGCAAAAGTTAGAACCAATGCAAACCTAGGTTTATGACTTTCGGGTTTGGTTTGCATGGATCCATTTGAACGATTTATGGCTTCATATGGGATGTTAAAAACGCTATGTGTTTGGCATGTAGGCTCCCGAAGTGGTCGGTCGAAATAGATTCATGAAACATGATGTAAACCGGACATAAATATCAAAACTGCCAGTTCGGATCCAAGACAGGCCAGTTTCGGGAAAGTGAAAATTTAAGGCCTTTAAAGGCCAGATTGGGTAAAACTCAAAATACGAAAGTTGTTCGGAACGATTTTTACTAGAGGAAAATGCAAACAAAATATCAAAATGAGACTCCAATGGCCTCCATTTTTACAAAAACCCGTGGCTGGTCTGCCCAGACCCAGTTTTTAGGATTAGCCAGTTTCAAACAAAAATTGATGCAAATATGAGTGGAATTGGATTTTTCACAAAACATGAAAGTTTTAGTATTTTTTGAGAGCTACAACTTTTGTGAAGACAAATTTTTCAGATTCTGAGCGGATCTTTAAACTGACATTGTTTTATGAAGGGTATGCAGGGAATCAAAAATTCCTGCACATAAGTTTTTACAAATGTTTTCGAAAAATTGTAAATTGTTTTAAAACCGTTGTTTTAACTATGAAAAAAAAACTATTCCAAAGACAGTTTTCAACCTTAAACAACATTTATAAAGATTTGTTTCAAAAATCGGAATTTTTATAAAAAGTTTAAAGGATTTTAAGGCCAAGCTACTCAAAGTGTAAAAAGGATAAGAAAAATAGAAATTTTGAGATAAGAAAATGGATTTTTATAGTAAAATGAGTAATCAAGCCGATGACGGACCATACCCGAGAATAGTACCCGAGTTACCGGGCTTAGTCCCAAAACCCAGAGTTGATCAAGAGTTGACCATAGTTGACCGAATGTTAACCTTGGTTGACCCAACTTTTAGTTAATGGTAACCTTAAGAGTCATCCAATGTAACCTTAAGGAATACCAAGGGTCTAGAAATGGGCCAAGAGAAGAGGGTTAAGGAAATTAACCCAATAAGCCATGCTATAAGAATAAAGCTCAAGGTTTGGAGAAAACCTAACAATATGTCAAGAGTCTAGTCTAAAAGGTTATCCAACATAGCCTCTTAAGGAGTAATCAAGTCTGTGGATTCCTGAGCAATAGGATGGCAAATTGTGACCAAATCAGATATCGAGTATCGGGGACATACAACTAGGTTTTAGTAGGCATATTAGTTAGGGCACCAACATCCCTCAACAAGAATTCGAATCTCAACTATGTCCTTACTCAAGCAGGATAAGTCCTGCAGCTATACCCCGAGGAAGGACAGCGCCAAGGAGGACATAGCACCAGAGGTAAGTACAACTCTATGACGCCCTCATCCTACGTAGGGCCATCACCTTTCATACTTAACTATACTTTACGTAAAAATTTGAGAATATTTTTTTTTTCCAACATACAGATGTATAAAAAGGTTTGTTCTTGGCGATAGATCATATCTATATAAACACTGAAATAGAAAGTTTGATTAAAGTCTTTAGTACCAAAATACCATATAACATAACTTGTCTTTGCGATATATACGTATACACAAAAACTTCTTAACTCAGAAAAAGGTTGCGGAATATATGCGTAATGGTATCCATACCGCCCTTCATCCGCTGCATCGTCCACGCATAGCTCATCATTTAGGCTGCAGGTTTTTTACTTACAGTATGAAATATAACTAATGAGCTTTCGCCCAGTAAGCACAAATTTTATTTCACAAAACATTTTTATTTAAAATATCTTGAAAACATGTCAATCATCATATACATCTACATGGACCATTTATGTTTATTTATGCATCCATTTTTAACTTGAACTTATTATTTTCCTTATGGGCCCCTAACAATTCTGAGAAACATAAATTTGAACTTGAACATGAATAACCCTCCACCTGATAGGAAGTTGGTACGACACTTTACTTGTGTTTTCTTACCATATTGTTTATCATTGGTGAACATGCCTTATGATGTCACTATATCATGTTATAACTTATACTTCATTCATAACATGGCATTTCTAAAACATGGCACTTTTACAAATATAGCACTTTTACAAAAATAACATTTTTACAAATATAGCATTTTTGAAAATATGACATTTTGCAAATATAACACTTTTGCAAACATAACATTTTGCAAGTATAACACTTTTGAAAACATGACGTTTTACAAATATAGCACTTTAGTAAACATAACATTTGCAATTATGGCATTACTTAGAACATAGCATAAAACATTTTATAGCAGATTTGAAAATTAGATTAATATCTTTCATACTGCAGGTGAGGTTTGTACTTACCTCTAGTGCCGTGTCCTGAGTGTTGCGTCCTTAAATTAGTTTGCAACAGCAGTTCACTTCCTACTATTTGAAAGAACATAGGATCAGGATCCTATCATAAAATGTTGGTGACCTATCCAACATTTATACCTAATCTTAGTTATATGTCCCCGATATCTTGATATCTTACTTGGTCACCATTAATCATCTTACTAATCAAGAATAATCAACTTTTGATTCTTCCTCACGAGGTCACGTTGGATAACTTCTTCTTCTTGGTGCTAAGCCCTTAACCTTACCATTAGGGTTTCAGTTCTTCTTTATTCCTTCTTTGGGCTTTGCCCATATCTCTTAATCTTTGGGTTATCTCTATCAACCCTTAAATCCTAGCCCGATTATATAATCCGGGTATCCCTTAGGATTATATTGGGTAACCCTTAAAGTCAACCATAATTATATATCGGGTCAACCCTTAGTCAACCCTTGGTCAACTATGGTCACCCCTTTTTGGTAAATCTTGGGCTTTGGGGCTAAGCCTAGTAACTCGGATACTAATTCCGGTTACTGTCCATAGTCGGCTTGTTTGTCCATTTTATCTAGAAAACCTCATTTTCTTACTTTTGGAAAATTTTGTGTAATTATCTTCAAAAATTCTTTTGCTTGAAAAATTCTTACTTCTTTGCGTAATCTTTTTACAAAACTATATAAGACTGAAAACCGCCTGTTACGTTCATTTTGCTTTACCTTGGCTTAAAATTCCACTTCTCTTCTTAACTTGAAAAAGTTGAGGAAAATTCCAAAACTCTTATCTTAACTTATAAAAATTCAGGTTTTTGAAACAAGTCTTTATAAAAATCATTTAGGGCTGCAAAACTACCTTTAGAATAGTTTTCATAGTTAAAACAGTAGGTTTTAGAAGAAAAACAGTTTTTCGGAACCAGTTTTAGAAAATCCTGTGCAGGAATTTTCGGTTCACTGCACAGCCGTTGGAAAACAATGTCAGTTTAAAAATCCAATCCGAATTTGAAAAAATTTTCTTCACAAAAGTTTTAGCTCTCAAAAAGTTCTAAAACTTTTGTATTTTACGAAAAATCCAGTTCCGCTTGTATTTTTGTCAGTTTTCATTTGAACTGGCTGAGCGTGTAATTTAGGTCTGGGCAGACCAGCCTCGGGTTTTGGTAAAAATGGAGGCCATTGGAGCCTCATTTTGGGATTTTGCTCAAGCTACCCCCTCGAAAAAACCATTCCGAACAACTTTCATGTTTTGAGTTTTACCCAGTTCGGCCTCTAAAGGCCTTAAATTTCCACTTTCCCGAAACTGGTCAGTTTTGAATCCGAATTGGCAGTTTCGGTTGTTACGTCCGGTTTACATCCTAATTCGTGGATTCTACCTCAACCGATCACTTCGGGAGCCTATTTACCAAACATACAGCATTTCTAACCTCCCATAAATCCAAGCATGTCAATCCTACGTGCCCATGCAGCCCTCAACCGATTGCCCTATTCCTTGGGCTGCATGGTTTCTAGCCTAGCATCATAATCAAGCATACACCATTGAACTAGCAGCCACACAAGCACTGCCTAGGGTAGATTTTGTGACAAAAAATCAGGGGACATGCCAATCACATCTAGCATGCATCCTAACAAATTTTTAAGCACAAATCATGCAAGCAAATATCATAAGTAGCCAACCAACCCTAACCACCTAACCAAGCACACACTAGAACATCTAGGACTGAAAATAAAATTAGACTTATGTCCTTACAAACCAACTTGTAATACATAGTAAATCTCAAATTTGAAAGCTTAATTGAAGGATTAGGGCTAAGGGATTACCTTGAACCAAAGCTAGGGTTTGGTCACACAATCTCTTTCTCACGGCTTTCCTTACCCACAGCTTCACCCTTAGCTAGAGCACCAAAATTTTGTTCTTGGTTCCTTGATGATCCACTCAAAACCGAGCACACTACAAGACTTTTTCCCTCAAAATTTCCAGCTTTTCTTTTCCTCTTCTTCTCTCCCTATCACTCAGCCACTATACCCAAAATGGGTCTCCAAAAATTTCAAACTTTTCTCTTGATTTTTCCTAGCAAACCCGAGCACCCCTCAAGCAAAAGCCCTCAAAAAATTTTGATTTTTCTCATCTCTTTCTCTCACTCTAACCCACGGATTTTTGCGCAGAAATTTGGCAAGAGGTTCCTTAGATTTTGTGAATAAAAATAGGTTTTGGGTCTCCTATTTATAGAAGTTGGAGAACTTTTGGAAATTGTGAATATGCCCCATGAAAACTAATATTCCCACTTAGAGGGGGGGTTAGGTGGCCGGCAATGGGGGACTCTAGAAGTCTCTAGAATTTTTTCAAGCCAAATAAGGGATTATGATGTCATAATTCTCAACCAAGATGACATCACCCACCAAAGCAAGGGCCTCGCTTGGCCATTCTCCTTAAAAACAGTCCGTTTTTGTGCCATACTGATATTTTTAATACTGTGCTTTACTCATGCACAGTATTTTTATACTGTACTTCGATCCAAAATTTTTCTGTATAAAATCGGATCGAAAGATTTTTTTCTTATCTCTTTGAACTCTTTTTGCCCTTAATTCTAATTTGATGTGCTGGATTTTCTAGGGTGGTTTTAAGGCTTATTCCTACTATCTTGACCATAAAAATGTTTTTGTAGTCTCTTTTCTATACTGCTCTTCATCATACTATAAAGTCAACGTTGTGACCTGTCTTGGTCAAACTTTGACTTTCTCGGTCAAAGTTGACTTTTTTGATCAAACCTTTGACTTTTGTAAAATCATGAAATTTGTTAGGCTTTCTTCCATAAAAACCTCATACATAGCTAATCAATCATTCATTGAGTCTCATAGCCAATTTAATGAGAACTCGAACATTAGCTAATAAAATTATGAATTTCTCATTGTTATTCATAATTTTTTATGAAACATCTTATAAACACATCGTACGGACTTTTAATCTCTTATGAATAAGGAAATCATAAGTCCATGAAAATTCGGGTCTTACAAACTCCGCCTGCAGCATAGGCTCTAGTTGATACTTGCCTAAGTATGTTAGATGCATGTTAGGAATATATGCTGATTGTTGTTATGATTTGCTTTGTTGTATGCCTTAAGGTATGTTAAGATGAATGCTATGTTATGATGTTATGTGCAATATGCTATATGACATGTTATGCGGTATGATAATATTTTATGTATGCAAGAAGAATATGTAAGCCGAGCATGTAAGGTAAGATGCAATGTATGTTATGTTTTATGCAAAAGAGTGACATCACGATGCATGTTCACTAAATACAAGATGAGACTAAAGAATAATAAAGTAAAATGGCAAGCAAGCTTGCCTATGTCGTACCACTCGTCCGAGGTCGGGTTGGACTATGGTTTGAGTTGGACTGGACTGACCGCCCCAACCACTCCATAGTCGCGCGCTGGGTACAGACAGTTATGTAAGGGCCCTAAGCAAGATAAGTAAGTAAGAATGAAAAAAGTTAAAACGAGCATAACTGGACCATGCATATGTTATGTTATGCCATGAAGTGATATGTTATGATGTATGATGATATGAGATGTTATGTGACGCTATCCTAAGTTAAGTTAGAAAGTGTATGTTAGGTTATGTATGTGACGTCGCAGCTTAGATAGTTGTGCTTACTAAGCGAAAGCTCATAGTTTGACGTCGATGCTTTAGGTAAGCCACCTGACAGCAATGGGTGATGCAAGATGGAAGTGCGAGGCGGAGCACACTGTGAAATTGTGGGAAGTCAAGCCGCTACGCGTTTCGTTCAATATGTATTTTCGTATGTTAAATATTTTATTCACGATATACTTATTACGTTTAGACGTATATAAGCTAGTATAAAAAAAAATTTCCGCTGCTTTTCATCAAATAAATAAGTAAGTACGCTAAGTAAGTTAAGTAAGCAAGTACGTATGTATATAAGGTAACGGCCTGTGCTAGGCGGGTCGTTACAAAAACCATAAGTGAGAAAAGAGAGAATCATTAACCAAAGTTTATCGTCTATATGTATAATATGATTTCATTTCTAAGAAGTACGGATCTGCCATTTTACCAGGATGCTGTCTTTTTCTAAAATTGTCATAATAAAAATGGTGTACCCTTTAAAATATTGTCGTATCTTCCAGTGACTTGTCTTACTGATATGATGTCGTTTTCTTGCTCTTGTTGTCGTTGCTTTTCTGTTAAGTACTGGATCGTGGATCCAGTTTAACCTAATTTTCATTTTGACAACGTCTGTGACTCAAATTTAAGGATGTGATATTGTTTTGCTTTGATACCATACCAGTAATTACAAATAGGATCAGCAGCCTTCCAGTACTTAGACTATACTATATTAAATGTGCGTGTGTATCTAAAAGTGTTCTCAATTTCAATTTTTGAATGGAAAAAACAAAGCTAAGAGACATAAGTATTTAGACAAATTGTAATACCCGGAATTTTCATGGACTTATGTTTAGAAGAAATTGAAGTCCACATTAAGAGTTCACGTGATATTTTCTGAAAATTATGAATAGCAATGGGAAATTCATAATTTTACTAGCAAATGTTTGAGTTCTCATTAAATTGGCTATGAGACTCAATGGATGATTGATTAGCTATGTATGAAGCTTTTTATGGAAAAAGGCTTAACAAATTTCATGATTTTATGTTGGTCAAAATTTGATCCGAAAAAGTTAAAGGTTGACCCGAGAGGTCAAAGACATGACAGTATAGTTATTTGATAAGCAGTATGAAAAATATACTGCGAAAAACTGTCATTATAGACAAAATAGCAAGACTAAGCCATGAGACCACCCTAGAAAAATCAAGCACACCAAGTTAGGACCAAGGGCAAAAAGGGTTCGAAGAAATAAGGAAAAATTTTTACAGTCCGTTTTTACACAAATAAATTTTGGACTACAGTACAGTATAAAAATACTGTTATTAAGTGGATAACAGTATTAAAAATATCTGTGTAGCAAGAAAGTGGACTGCGTTTTAAGGAAAAAGCTAAACGAGGCCTTAAGATGATGATCTCACCTCTTCATAGATTTATGATATCATAAATGATTAAAATAGCATGGAAAGAAATGTAGAATTCTCTAGAAAATGGGTAAGATGGCCGGCCACCTAAGGGGCAAAAATGTAAAGATTTTGCCATTTGGAGCAAAAATCTAATTTTTGAAAATTGGTGACGTAAGCAATGATGTCATCAAGATGATGTCACCTTGATGAGGTAAGCAAGCCTTGGAGGGCAAGCTAATGGCCGGCCACCTAGGAGGGAAAAAATGTCAAGATTTTGTCAATTGGGGCCAAAGTGTAATTTTTGAAAGTAGGTGATGTAAGCAATGAGGTAAGCAATGAGGTAAGCAATGATGTCATCCCTTGCTTGGAGAACAAGGAGATGGCCGGCCATGGCCAAGTGACACCTATTAGGGGTGTTTTTGCAAATATTTTTAGTTTTGGGGTCAACATGTAATTTTTGGAATAAAAATAAATCCAAAAATTATGAAATTTCCAACTATAAATAAGGGCTGAAGGGGGCGGTTTTTTAGCAGAAAAAATGAGAAAATCTACCCAAACCATGCCAAAATGAATTCCCACAACTTTTCTCTATAGATCTAGAAACCCAAAACCCAAAGAGCCAAAAAGGAAGAAAAAACAAATGGATACCCATTTTTGGGTAAGAAACCGACTGTAGGAGAAGAAGAAAAGGGGAGAGAAAAACTGAAAAACCTAGGGGAAAAACCCAAGGGAGAGTTCGGATTTCTCTAGGGGAAATCAAGAGAAAAAGTTTGAAAAATTTTGAGTCCCTTTTTGGGTCTTGTGGCCGAGAGTGAGGGGAGGAGAAAGAGAGAGGAAAAGTTGAAATTTTTGAGGGAAAACCCTTGTGTGGTGCACGGTTTTGGAGTAGCTCAACCAAGGAACCGATCAAAAATTTTGGTACCCAAATTGGAGGTGGAGCCGTGGGCTAGGAAGAGCTAGGGAGGGGAGAGAAAGGGATTTTGTGACCAAACCCTAGCTTTGGTCTAAGGTAATTTTCCAAATCCCTAGCCCTTTTCATTGAGTTCAATTTGGAGTTTATTTATGGTTCAATTTGGGTTGTAAGGACATAAGTCAACTTTCCATTTCATGCCCTAGTTTGGTTGTATGTGCTTGATTAGTAGATCTAAGGGTGTATGGCTTAATTTCTTGATTGTTTATGCTTGTAGATGGATTGATTTCATGCTAGATGGTTAGGTTTGTGTGTCCCCTGATTTTGGTCCAAAATCTGCCTAGGCAGTGTAGGTGTGTGGCTGCTAGTTAATGGTGTATATTGATGCTTGTTGGTTTGGAATGCAAAAAGATAGGACCATGCAACTTAGGTTAAGGCTCTCGGATTTTGGGTTGCATGGATCCATTCTAGTTGCTCATGGGTTCATATGGGACGTTAGAAATGCTGTGTGTTTATCTTGTAAGCTCTCGAAGTGATCGGTCGAGATAGACTTCGCGAAATAGGACGTAAAACGGATTAAACAACCGAAACTGCCAATTCGGATTCGGAACTGGCCAGTTTCGGGAAAGTGAAAATTTAAGGCCCTTAGAGGCCGAACTGGGTAAAACTCAAAACACAAAAGTTGCTCGGAACAATTTTTCCTAGGGGTCAATGTGAACAGATTTCTAAAAAAAGGCTCCAATGGCCTCTGTTTTTATCAAAATCCGTGGCTGGTCTGCCCAGACCTAGATTACACGACCAGTCAACTTCAAACAAAGACTGACAAAAATATAAGCGGAACTGGATTTTTCACAAAACATAGAACTTTTAGCATTTTTCGAGAGCTACAACTTTTGTGAAGACAAGTTTTACAAATTTGGAATAGATTTTTAAACTGATACTGTTTTCTGAGGAGTGTGCAGGGAACCGAAAATTCCTGCACATGAATTTTTACAAACGTTTCTGAAAAACTGTATTTTTCCTCAAAACTATTGTTTTGACTATGAAAATTGTTCCAATAGCAGTTTTCAGTCTTTAATGATTTTATGAAGCCCTGTTTCAAGAAAATGAATTTTTACAAGTTAAGAAAAGAGTTTTTGGGATTATTCACCCAGCGTTTTCAAGTTGAAGAAAAATGAGATTTCTAAAGTTAAGATTTAGCAAACAAGTCGATTACGAATGGTAACCAGAAGTTATATCCGAGTTACTGGGTTAAGCCTAAAGCCCAAAGTTTGACCTAAAGGAGGTTGACCTTAGTTGACCAAATGCTGACTTTGGTTGACCGAAAGTTTGACTAAGTTTGACCTTCATGGTTACCCAATATAACCCTAAAGGTTACCAAGGTTAATAAAAGGGGCTAAGACTTAGGGTTATTGGTAATAACCCAATGGATTACGGACCAAGTAAAGGTAAGACATAAGCCCAAGGACAAAGAAAGTGACCATAACAAGTTAACAAAAGGAATTAGAGGGGATACATGACTAGGATTGCTCATGGATGTTGGTTAGGATACCAACATCAATTGTAATAATTTATGGTAAGATAAGATAACCTTATCTTACACCCTGATTGAAACAGGAATGGGAACCTGTTGATATATCATGAGGAACGATAAGTCAAGAGCGTAGGATTTCAGGTAAGTACAAACCTCACATGTGGTATGAAAATAGGAAAATATTTTCAAATATGCTATGTTTCATGCTATGTTATGTGTAATGCCACGTTCTCAAGATATCATGTTTTAAAAACGGCATGTTTTCAATTATGCTATGTTTTAAAGATGTCATGTTTTAAAGATGTTTTAAAAATATTTTAAGGATGTCAAGTTTTAAAGAATGCCATGTTTTCGAAGGTGCCACGTTTTCAAAAGGTGACATGTTTTGAGAAGATCATGTTGCAAAAATGCCATGATTTATGTTATGTAAAGTGTGCCATGTGTATGATTTTGTGACATCATGAGGTATGTTCACTAATGATAAATAACTTGGTAAAAATATACAAGTAAAGTGTCGTACCAACCTCCCATCAGGTGAAGGGTTATTCATGTTCAAGTTCTGATTATCAACCTCTCGTTAATGCGTGAGGGTGTAATCCGTTATGTTTCCCAGAACTGTTAGGGACCTTGCAACCCCTAACTTTATCTGATGAGCGCGCATCTGGTACGTATACAAGGGGCCCACATGTTAAAGAAAGATAACAAGTTCAAGTTAAAAATGGATGTATAAATGAACATAAATGGTTCATGCATATATTATATGATGATTGGTATTTTTTCAAGATGTTAAAAATAAAAATGTTTTTGTGAGATTAAAGTTTGTCTTGCTGAGTGAAAGCTCATCAGATATATTCCATACTGCAGGTAAAGATAAAAGGCTTGTAGCTTTACTTGGTGAGCTTGGAGACGATGCAGCAAGTGAAGGGCGGTGTGGGATACCATTACGCAATATTTTCCGCAAATATTTGATTATGAAGTTTTTCAAGTGTGTTTAAGTATCAAGTTACGTTATGTATGTATGTAATGTTTTTCAAATTATGATTTTAAAATGAAGTTCAAGTTTTCAAATTTTAAAATCAAGAAAGAAGAAAAAAATATATATTTATTCCGAAATTTTCTACAAAGTTTAAGTCAAGCAAGTAATGTAACGGTCCCTAATTCGCATGGTCGGCCCTACGTGGGTGGTCGGGGCGTTACACAAATAGTCTATTTGTCTAAGTAATCGTTAACTAAACTAAGATATTAATTTCTTAAAGAACTTTAAAAAATAAGAGAACATTTAAAATATTTAAAAACATCATTTAAAGAGAACAAAAAGCTCAAACTATTAATCGCCACCAACAGGCAACGTCAAATCAAACAAAACAAAACAACATCAGCAAATTATCAAACAGTTAGCGGGGGAAAAAAGACAACAAATAAGGCAATGGCAGCTACTTGACCAGCAATATGAAGAGTGTCAGAAAACAAAACCTAAACACGACCTTTTAATAAAAGGATTAACACAGGTGGGACTCTTGTAACATATTCATTAAACGGGATCTTAAACGTGTCATATCAACTTGTCAAACCTACTTATTGCTATTTTATTTGGACCCGTTATTACGACATGTGTAAAAATGAAGTTTAATGCTAAGACATACAAAATAATAAAAATATACATAATCACTAATTAAACAACACCTAAACAATGGGGTTAAGCCTCAACATATGAATTCACAAAGGATAAAATCACCACAACGAAATTAAGTTCATAATAACCAAGGTCATGAATAAAAACTTAGTCTAGGACTTAGTATGCGTTTGGCCAACCGGTTTCGATCTACGTTTTTTCATCTTTGTTATTATCTTTTTCTGAAAAATCAATAAAAATTAAAACTAATTTTTGAAAAGTTAATTAATTCCAACAAAAAAAAAAATTTCATTTCAAACAGGTGCACTAAATGCACCCTTAGTCATAATCCACACAATATAATCAAAATACAAAAACCCAAAAACTAACACAAAGTCCAACAATCTCCCCATTCCATAAGGTCTATTTGGTTGCCTTGACAGCACCAAAGGCATGGGCAAAGGGTCCAGCTACATCATCAGCTACAACAGAGGTAGAACTTTATAAGAAAGGTTCCTCATCCTTCAAGCTAAATATGAAGACGTCTTGTGTGAGGTCCTCTACCTCCCCTTGAAAATCCATTAAACATCTAATATTAGTTCAAAGCAAGTTGGAAATATGACATAAATTTAATAGGATTGATATTACCTCTATACCATATAATCAGCCTTTAGTACAAACAAGTGCCTCAGCCATGTTGGGTTTAAGGAAGCTGCGAAATGAAAGTAGCACTCTATCACCGTCTCTAAAATAAGCTTATGAAGCAGCAAAGGAAATAGGAACAACCAACACATCACAAACCATAGCAGCTAGTTCTCGTCCAACACTTTTTCAGAATTGAAGAGCATCCAACTTCACATTCATATTCATCCTCGGCTCATCCAAATAAAGCTTTAATTGTGTTTTTTGAGTAGAGATACCAAACTCAAAAAATAGACGCCTCATCAAAATCTTATATCAATATTCCACCCAAAAAAAAAAAAAAGGGTTAAGAGGCATCAAACTTATAAGACATAAGTCATGAAATGTTAAAAAATAAAAAATCCAGAAATTACTTAAAATATTGCACCAGCAGCATCATCACTTCGTTTTCCTTGCCATGAGCATGGTCTTCAACCACAGGGGATTTCCTTGCTATTCTTCAAATATTTTAAAACCTTTGCTATTATTCATCTTTACTTCTTAAATATTACTATTTAGTATAATTTCTCATTATAGTAGTATACCTTTTAATTTCAACTTAATTTATCCCTTTGTTTTTAAAACTAAGATGGTATCGTTTAAATATATTCTCAAAATATGTTTGAACTCTAGGTGGATATGATTCGTATATTGTTTAGACCAAGAAACGAGATAAAAAGACAAAAACATCCTTAACCAGAGTCTAAAAACTATTTTAAGCAAATGGAAAAACTTAACTTTTGAGATCAAAATACTTTTACTATAGAAATAAAATTTAAAAGATGAAATCTTAACTTTTGAGATGAAAAAACTTTGGGAGTTTCAGTCTCAGAGATTAGCTAGAAGTGGTTGCAATGCTTCCTCTTTCAAACGGATATGATTCCGACTATGAGAAAGTGTTGCAAAAATATCAAACTTCATCTGCAGGATCTTGTTCTCATGGTCCTCATCCTTTTCTACTTCACTGCAATCACTCATGAACAGCAGCCTCCTTACGTGCCCGTTGACAACATAACCATCGACTGTGGCTCCTCAGTAAACAACATGACGTCATTCAGCCAGCGGAGCTGGAACGGAGACACAAAATACTTTCCTCTAGATGGTCCAAATAAAGATTCGGTCACCTTGGCAGCTGCCGAGCGGCCAATGACAGAGGATCCTGTCCCTTACAAGACTGCACGGCTTTCGCACTCCGTATTCAACTACGCGATGCCAGTCTTGACTCTTCGGCCAAAATTCATCGGGGACCGTGGGGGGCGGACAATGACCTCCCGTGCGCGCTTCGACCCGCGGTTGGTCCAAAAATCAGGTCCCCTGTCACGTCGTCTTGGCAACAGGTAGTCAATCATTTGGTGCCACGGCCATGTACGTCGTACACGCATCAGGACTCCGATAGGCCCCAGTGCGCCCATCACGGGTGCCTCCAACGTGACCCGTTGCACTCCTCAGGCGTCATATGGAAACTTTGATCCCTCCAAGGCCTTCTTCTCCTTCAAAGTCGGCAAATACACACTCCTCAGCAACTTTTGCGTTTCTCTTACTGCCGGTGCACTTGACCAAAAGGTCATAGAGAAAGAATACTACGTGACCGTTGAGCAGTCAAGTTTGAACATTACGTTCACCCCTAGTTCTTCAATTCCAGACGCCTTTGCTTTCATCTACGGCATCGAAGTTGTATCCATGCCCTCTAGTCTTTGTTACTCGGGATCCGTAGGCCGTCAAGCTTTGCTTATGGGACAACAAGGGCACATGTTCACCGTCAAAAACACTACTTCTTTGGAGACGATGTATCGGATAAACATCGGTGGAAATGCGATATCTGCCACTGATGACACTGGCATGTACCGGCAATGGGAAAAGGAGGACGAGTACCTGACTGTGCCAGGACTTAGTGTTCTACCAGTTACTTTTGATAGACTTACATTCAAAGACAATATTACGTCCTATGCGGCACCGGCCGTCATCTATACTACTGGCAGGTCTACGGGGAATGATAAGAACATAACTTTACTCGGAGCTACAACCTCACCTGGAAATTCCCCGTGGATTTTGGATTTACCTACATGTTAAGATTGCACTTTTGCAAGATCTAACGGGATTTCAGTAGAGTTGGCGATCGGGTCTTTCTTATTTACATCGAAACCAACCTGGCTGAAAGTAAATTTGACGTGGTCTGGCAATGCTGTGGTCAATATGTACCTTGTTTTAAAGATTACGTGGTCTTAAAGCTTGGAGATATTACCGAAAAGAAAGTTAACCTCTCTGTCGCTCTGCAAGTTAATCCGGACAATGATAAAACCAATTTTGCCGATGCAACCTTGAACGGGATGGAGATCTTTAAAATGAACGACACCAGTGGTTATATCATGTCGATTGCTCAACCGTACTTTGCTTCCCTTCGTTAGCGACTTTCGCGAATGCCTTCTATCGACAAAGAATCCCCTGAGTTTAGGCCTGGCAATTCGTGTTAAACATGTCAATCGTGTCAGCCCATTTCCAGCCCATTTATTTTCGTGTTAAACGTGTCGACCCAATTTCGACCCAATTATTAAACGTGCGGTTCAAACCCATTTATTACGTGTCGTTTTCGTATCGTGTCACCGTGTCATGTCCGAATAATTTAAAAATTCTAACATAAATGTGTTAAACGTGTTAATCGTGTCAGCCCATTTCTGACCCATTTATTTTCGTGTTAAACGTGTCGACCCAATTTCGACCAAATTATTAATCGTGCAGTCCAAACCCATTTATTACGTGTCGTTCTTGTGTTGTGTCACCGTGTCGTGTCCGAAATTGCCGGCCCTACCTGAGTTAGCTGCCTGCCCTACTTATCTAGCCGTGTTTGCTAGGTTTATTGAGCTACCTCACTACTGCTTTCACTGGTTTACTAGTCAAAATTCAGGTTCTAGTTCGATTTAAGAATGACTATATTTTATTGACATGAATAGTACAATATATATACAAGTGCATCTCTTCATATAAATGAAAATTAATAATTAGGAAACAATAAATAGAGAAAATATGTACAATTAAAAACATTCTTATAAATCACAAGTTTGAATTTGTGTTACTTTCCCTATTATGCCCCTCAAGATGGAGTTCAAGGATTGAACGCCAATCTTTATTCGTAAATCATGCAGACGAAGGTGCGTAAGCAGTCTAGTGAGAACATCGACAAGCTGATCATCATAAGATGACACATGTGAGACACGAAGATTACCATTTTGAACTTTGTCTCGAATGAAATGAAAACCAATTGTAATATACTTCATTCGGGAATGGAAGATTAGATTTGCACAAAGATATGTGGTGCCGATATTCTAATCAAAGTAGATTGTTGGTGTAGAGGTTGGTGATATACCAAGCTTTTGTAGAAGAGACTGAATCCAAGCAATTTTGGAGGCCGCGGATGCAGCAGTGCGATATTAATCAGCCTTGGTGGAGGATCGGGCAACATACTTTTGTTTCTTAGAACTCCAAGAAATAGCGTTGGAGCCCAAGAAAACGACATATGCACTTGTAGACGTGCGATCATCAACATTTCCCGCCCAGTTGGCATCAAAGAAGGTATGAAGAGATAAAGGTGAGCTTTTGCGAAAGTAAAGACCATGATTTAGAGTAACATGTAAGTACGACAACAACTATTTGATTGCCGACCAATGTCTGGTAGTGGGACGATGCATGAATTGAGAGAGCTTATTGACAGTAAAGGCCACATCCGGACATGTGAGAGACAAATATTGCAAACCTCCAATGATAGATCTATAATATCACTTCCCGTGACAATGAGATCATCTACATACACTAAAACATAGACGGTGAGATGCATATGTTTAAGTATAAATAGAGAAGTACCAGCCTTGGAGTTGACAAACCAAATGGATAAAAGAAATTGGCGAAGTTCATAATACCATGCCCTCAGTGCTTGTTTAAGTCAATATAGTGCTTTCTTAAGGCAACAAACATGATGTGGTCGTTAGGGATCAATGAAGCTCGGTGTTTGAGGCATGAAAACTTTTTTGTGAAGAGTGCCTTGAAGAAAGGCCTTATTTACATCAAGTTGATGGAGAGACCAACCATGAGTGGTAGCAAGACTAATTATGAGCCGAACTATGGTGGGTTTAATTATGGAGCTGAAAGTTTCATGATAATCAACCCAGGTCATTGATGGAAACCTTTAGCAACGAGCCTTGCTTTATATCATTCAATGGAACCATCTAAACTTCTCTTGATACAAAATACATTTGCACTCAATAAGATTCTGAGTTAGGCTCAGAAGCAATGAGATCCAATGTTTCATTGTGCAATAAATCATTGAATTCTTTGGACATTGCATGGTGCCATTCTAGTTGTTTTAAGGCTTAAGAAACACATGTGCGTTCGGTTGGTGTGGCAAGATTGGTGATTGTGTGAAGAGAATATTTTGGCTTTGGTTTATAAATGTTGTGTTTCGAGCATTGCCATGGGATGTTTATTGGTACAGGTTGGTGGGTTTGTGGAGGGATTTTGGTGGGGGATGATGTGGTCGTGGGTGAATTATTAGAAATGGGATATTCAAGGGAAGTAGATAGATGAGTGGGTGTGAGGTGATTAGAAGAGCTAGAATGGGTCGGTTGTATTTCGGGAAAATTAGGAGAAAAGGCAAGTGAGGGAGTAATTGGAGACGAAGAATTTGTAAATGAACCAATCATAGGAAACTTACTTTGTAAAGGGTCAATCGAGGTCGACGTAATATGTTGGCTGTCCACGGCATTTTTGGCAATATCTCCATTGTTTGCATTAATTGTTGGTTGAAAATTTGACTTTGTTATAGTGAGAATATTAAAGCAAGGGTGGATTGAATCATGTGGCTGCATTAGTGGAATAGATTGAGCACGTGATTGTGGGGAGGAAGAGATATTATTTGGTTCACATGATTCATGGAATTGAGAATGTAGTAAGTGACTTGATATGGAATTTGGATGGTCAACAGATGATGCATGATTGGAGGAAAAAGTGGAAAGTTTTGTTGGGACCAAAAAATGTGAAGATGATGAGACCCAAGAGTCAATTGAATTAGAAAGAGAATTGGAAGAAGCCGTTTGAGAGGAAGATCTAAGAGGAGAGGAAGATCTAAAAGGAAAAATATCTTCAACATAAGTAATATGCCTAAAAATGTAGATCCGTTTTAAGCTTGAATCATAACATTTATACGAACTTTGAGTGAGAGGATAACCTAAAAAGATGCATGGTTTGGATTTGGAGTCAAGTTAATTCGACACATATGGCTTTAATCACGGATAACATAAACACTCAAGAACTTTTAATTTTGAAAAATTTGGTGCATGACCGAAGAGCTTTTCAAAGGAAGAAGACATGGTGAGTTGTACCTTTGGCATACGATTGATTAAGTAAATAGTTGTTTCAAAGGTGTGAGGCCAAAATGTGAGAGGCATAGAGGCAAAATGAAATAGAGTTAGTCCAATTTCAAATAGGAGGTTTGCTAAAGGCTTTAGGTTGTTGATTTTTAGTGTAAGTTTTGCACTTTTTCTCTCATCTCTTTCTTGCTTTTATTATCATATTTTCTCTCTAGAATTTTGTGAGAATGCTTTGCAAGCTAGGCTAAAGTTCTTTGGTGAGGTTAGAGATGATCCTATACATGTAGTGAATTTGTTTGGGTTTTGATTCTCCAATGCTTTGCAAGGTTTATACATTTGAGAAAATAATTTTCTTTCATTTTTTTCTTTCTCATCTCAATATATGTTGTTGTCACTTTTAAATAAATTTAGTCAAGCTCTTTTTATGTGATTGTTGCATGATATAATATATTGATAATATTATTTTATAAGTAGACTTTTACTGCAATATTGCCTACGATATATTGTCGCTTTTGGATTTTTTTTAAGATAATTTTTGCTAGTTCTTAACGTGAGAAATTTATTTACTCCAATTCATTTTAATTCGCAAGTTCTTCAAATCTTTACTTTCCGATTGATTGTTTGGGATGTGAAACTTTCAATTGAGTCATTTTATGAATCAAAATCCAAATAGGTAAATGAAATATATAAGGGATTCTCGATCTCGTACCACTTTTGATTATTGAATTTTTTTTTCCATTTTAAATTGTGTTGTCTTTAAATTTGTTTCAAAATCACAAAAATACTTCTTCCTTTTTTTTTTATTTGATTACTTATTTCTCTAATGCTTTTGTTCCGCTAATATTTTCTTGTTAGTTTTTTATCATCTCCTTGTGAGATCGACTGTCCTAATTATGCTACAATTGATCGCTTGTTTTTGTGCACGTTTGGGCGTAAACAACATTTCACATGTGTTTTGTGCTATTTTGTAGTGTAGGAAGAAAATTAGCATTCATGGTTAAAGAAAGGGACAACAAGGCACAAGAATAAAGTCAAAAATCATCTTCCATGCAAGTGGAGTGCCACAGCACTTCATGGTAGCGCTATAGCACTTTAATTCATCATCCGAATAGTTTGGAGGGCCTAGGCGTCCATAAGAGAGGCACTAGCGTAAATTATTCAAAGCGCCTAGGTGCTGACAAAGGAAGTTCGGAGTGCCTAGGTGCTTGCAACTATAGTGTCCCAGCCATTAAGGTAGAGCGCCTAGGTGCTTAAAGACAAGAGCCTAGTTGCTCAAATGTGAGGAGTGGAGTTTTAAAAGGCTGATTTTCCAAATAAAAGCCCTAAATTGAACCTAAGACTTGAAGCCTATAAATAGAACCATCTATGGTTCATGAGAGAGATCTTCTGATGGATGAAAAACAAAAGAGAGAACTCAGTTAGAGAAGGAGAAAACTTGCATGACCAGGAAACAGAGATGGCATGATTCAACGTCATAATTCTAGTATTCTTCTTTCACTTTCTCTCACCATGTCTAAGACCATGATAAGAAGTTTATTCAATTCTAGTATTCTTTTTTCTCTTTCTCTCACCACGTCTAAGACCATGATTAGAAGTTTATTTTATTCAACTATGTTCGAAGTTTCTTTTCTAGGTCTACAATGTAGCAGGGTTATGAATACTTGAATTTTTCCTAGTTTTAATCTATTGATGTCTATTCCAATTCTAAGTTGAAGTAATTAATTTTGTACTTAATGCTTGTGAATTTCTGATCAACTTTTGCATGAATTGGTATTTAATTAGAGACTGAGAAGTGATAATTGAATAAGCCCTTATTTAAATTACCATGAGATTGTCATGAGTTAGAGATAGTTATGCAGCACTTTGAATTTCTTGTTCTTAATAAATTGTGATAGGCTTAGGTTTGAGACCGAGAGGTAATAACAGGCTTATTGTAAAATGAATTGTTAATACTTGATACAGATGAATAATTATATTAGTGAGATTTGCTGGCAATATAAGGAATAAAAATTGATTGATTAGGCTAAAGGATTCAACTAGGAATAATCCGGTGAAATCGGAAACCCTCGAGCTTTAGTTCAATGATTGTTAAACTCTTGATTGCGTTTTGCATACTTTTAATTTTACTTAATTTTAGTTTGTGCAATTTCTTGTATATATTTTCTTGAATCTCTCAACTTTCGAATCCATCAAATAAAGTTAAGGTTAAAATAATTTCGATATTTAGTAACAACATTCCTCGTGGGAACAATATCTATATTCATTATTATATTACTTGTTACTATAGCATACACTTGCGTCGCTAGATTTTTTACAAGTTTTTGGCACTATTGCCAGGGAATGTTTAGTTTTACTAACATTCATAGCAAATTACCTTTGTTTTAATTTAAACATTTATTTTTCTCTTTTACTTATCGTTGCTTTTGGTTCTACTTTTTAGGCATTCTAAAAGTTTTATGCAATGATCTGATGGCAGCGATTTATTTCCTTTTGATTATGAGATCAAGCGTACTTGTCAAAGAAATTGGAAAGAGAAAATAAAAGCTGCTAGAAAAACACAGGAAACTATGGATAATGTCGGAGGAGGAGGCGTTAACAACGAGGCAGATGGTGGAAGAATTCAGGAGAATAACCGTGTTATCTAGGACTATGTACTACCGAGTCTGACTGGAATACACTCGGCCATTCGGAAGCCGGATATTAATGGCAACAATTTCGAGATCAAGCTGGCAACTTTGCAGATGGTGCAAGCTATGCAGTTCTGTGGGTTGGCTAATGAAGATCCCAAAGCTCATGTCGAAAATTTCATTGAGATTTGTGATACTTTTAAGAACAATGGTATGAATGATGATGTTATTCGCCTTCAACTTTTCCGGTTTTCTCTAAGGGATAAAGCTAAGAACTAGTTGAAATCATTGCCTACTAATTCAATTTCAACTTGGGAGGAGTTTGCTTAGAAATTCCTTGCTAAGTTCTACCCACCATCCAAAACTATGAAGATGCACTCGAGATCAATAATTTCACACAGTATGAGGGTGAAAGATTTTACAACGCTTGTGAAAGGTTCAAGGAGCTCTTGAAGAAGTGTCCACATCATGGGTTACCTGAGTAGATGCAAGTCTAAAATTTCTATAATGGTTTAGGCAGTCCTACGAGGATGGTGATTGATTCAGCTGCGGGAGGAGCATTCATGAACAAAACTAAAGATGCAACTTATGAATTTTTGGAAGAATTGGCCATGACCAATTATCAGCGGCCTAAAAAAAACTTGTGCAAAAAAAGCCTATAGGAGTACATGAGGTCAATGCTATAACTGCTTTGAAGTCTTAAGTTGTTTTTCTCACTAGACAACTTCAAAATAGCCAATTGGGTGTTTACTCTATTCAAATCCTCCATGGATTTGTGACTTCTGCCAAGGGAATCATAATAGTGAATAGTGTCAGTTGAACAATCCTTTTTCTCAACCTCTGATAGAATAAGCTCATTTTGTGGGGAACTTTAACCGGCAACCGAATAACCTAAACTCCAACTTCTTCAATCAAGCATGGTGCAATCATCTGAATATCTCATGGAAGAATAATCATAATGTTTTGCAAGCACCATCTGGACCCCCACAGCAAGAGAAGAAATCTAATTGGGAAGGAGCTCTAACTCATTTCATAAATACGGCAAACACTAGATTCAACAATGAAGATGCTCAAATCCGAAATATGGAAGCATAGATAGGGAAACCGGCCATGATACTTAATGATCGACAACAAGGTAATTTGCCAAGCACTGCTGAGAGGAATCCAAAAGAGCAATGCGAGGCAATTACTTTGAGGAATGGGAAGGAATTAGAAGCTCCTGTGGGGAATTTGAAGTCTAGTGAAGGCAATAATGATGAACAACCATAAGCTCAATCGGTTCCTCCACATGATTCGTCACCAAGAGTGCAGTGCAATCTTACAAAGGAAGTTACCATAAAAGCTTAAAGGTCTAGGGAGTTTCAATATTCCTTGTTCTATTGGCAATTCTACTTTTGAAAAGGCATTATGTGATTCGGGTGCAACTATAAATCTAATGTAACAACCGTCCATTTTGCTGATTCATGATTTTTTTGTTAAAGAACATAAAGATTTATGTAAAATGTCTAATTTGATTTTATTAGACAATAACTGAGTTCTTATAGTCTCACAAGACTCAATAATAGTTTGTTTAGCTAAACATAAGGCCTTCTGAGGAAAAGGGGAAGACAGAAATTTATGATTTTCTGTTGGTCAAAGTTTGACCAAGGTTAACTTTAGGTTGACTAAAGTTTGACCAGGACGGTACAACAGTATAATAAGCAGTATGGAAATTATACTGTGAAAAACCGTCATCACAGCTGAAAATGTGAGAATAAGGTACGAGACCACTTTAGAAAAATCAAGCACAATATTTAGGACAATAAGGGCTAAGTGGCTCCAAGTCCTAAGAAAATCCCACACGCAGTCCAGTTAAGTGCAGATAAATTCTGGACTGCAATCCAATATAACTGTACTATTATTAGTTGAAAACAGTATTAGCATTATCTGAGTTCTGAAGAAAATGGACTGCTTATTAAGGGAATTGCCAAACATGACCTTAGTGGGTGACACCTCATTCATGATAAATATGAGATTTTTGAATTAAAAAGTTTAAGGATAATTATACATTAATTGTGTATAAAATGACACTATGATGGTCAGCCACCTTAAGGGGTAGATAGGCAATTATTTTTTTTGTAGGGTTAGATATGCAATTTGAGGAATAAAAATAAACCTAAAAAGAAAATATTTTTCACCTATAAATAGGTGATGGTGGGGTGAGTTTTTAGGCCATTTTTATTTGATTTTATCCCAAAACTTTGGCTCATTTTCACCTCAAACTTCCTTACCCCTTAGCAGTCAAAATCATTAGAGAGAAAACCAAAGAGTGGTGGTCGGATTTTGTGGAGTGAAACAAGGAGGAAAAAGTTTAGATCCAACTTCAAGGAACCAAGGTAACCTTCATAAATCCCCTAAGTCTTTCCATTAAGTTTTTGATTTAAGTTATGTGTATTTTTCATGTGGGTATGTAAGAGCATAAGCTCATTCATTTATTTTCATGCAATAGGTTTAGATGCTTGGTTATATGCTTGATTAGGATTTATGGTCTCAATTTATGTTTTAGTGCATGTTTTTGATGGTATGCTTGTGTGATATTATGGTTTGCATGCATGAATTTAAAGTGTTTGTTATATGTCCCCATATGTTGAAGAAGATGTAGGTTATGCATGGATAATGGAATGAGTATGGTAATAAGCTTGTATGATGAATTAAGTAAGCAAACCAACCCTAAAACCCTAAGTGGGCAAAGGAACACCACACGGGGTTGCATGGTTAAAAACAAATGCATGATTGCTGAAAACTTATGTTAAAATGCTGCATGTTGTTGTAGGCTAACGGTTGCGACTGTTTAAGGTAGTATGCGCGTAAATTTTACGTAAAATGGATCACATGCAAAACTGCCAGTTTTCGGGTAAAATTAGACAATTCTCTGTTAAGTTGATTTTGAGGCCCTTAGAGGCCGAATTTGAGAAAACTTAAAACACGAAAGTTGTAGAAAATTGAAAATCTTAGGGGGCAACATAAACAGATTTTGAAAAAGAAGCTCCAAAGGCTTCCATTTTTGTGAAAACCCCAGCCCTGGTCTGCCCAGACCCTATGCACGGCCAGCCGGCTTCAACCAGAAATATGATCATGTTAAAGGCAGAAATAAGTTTTGAGCAAAACATGAAAGTTGTAGAATTATTCAACTTCTACAACTTTCATGAAGAAAAGTTTTTCAAATTCTAAATAGATTTTAGATAATAATGAATCTTAAAAACTATGCAAGAAATAGGAACTTCCTGCGCAGGATTTTTAGAAAACAATGCAAAAACAGGAAATTCTTACACATGCACTGATAAACAGAGTTATGAACTATTTTCAAAGAATGATTTCAGAATTTGACGATTTTTAACTATTTTTACATAAAAGCAACAGTTTTCCAAAAATACGGTTTTAAGGAAATTAAAGTTTTTACAAAGACATTTAAGAGAAAACTTGACAAAGTTTTGTCAAGAAAAGAGAAAAGTAAATAAGCCAAAAGGTGTTTTTGAAAACATAGTAACAAAAAGATAACCAATAGTAAACAGATAGGATACCAAAGATATTGCGTTGGGCCTCACACCCGAGGTTATCAATAGTAACCTAATAGGATGATGCTTTTAAATAATTGGACCCTAGTAACCCAATAGGGTATCATTCATATACAAATAGACCTTACCCTAGGATTACCCATAGTAACCTAATGGGATATGGATCAAAAGGAATCAAGCTTAGGCCCGAAGTTATGAATAGTAACCTAATACTATTCAAGTATGATTAGGCTTAGTACCCAAGGTTACTCTAAGTAACCAAACAAGTTATCATAAGGTATTAGAGGGGGGGACATATAACTAAGGGTTACTCATGGATGTTGGTTAGGATACCAACATTTAATTTAATGATTTATGGTAAGATAGGATGATTCTTATCTTAAATTCTTTTTGTAACGTGCCGACCACCCACATAGGACCGACCACGCGAATGAGAGTCGTTACATTACTTACTTAACTTAAACTTACCCCAAATTCTAGAGTAAATTTTTTTTTTTTTAAACATACATACATAAAACATAAAACCTTAACATAAACTTAAACATAAACTTAAAATTATTCTCATACATAAAACTTAACTTATTCATATGTACTCACTCGAGTACCGAGTTTTCATAACTTATTCGAAAGCTATCATACTTAAACCGTGGACCAAACCCGACCTAGTGCAGATCGGTACAACACGAGGTAACTTGCTTACCATACATACTTGAACTTGCCTTATCCATACAATTACTTTATCATAACATAACATAACCATATTTTACAAAAACATATTTTTTTTTCCAAAACCCCGTGACAGTGTCTATTCCACATTTCACACTTTTGAAAACAGGAAGGTAACCTGTTGTTGCAACCAGTTGGAGCAACAAACACATGACGTAGTCTAACCTGTAAGTACAACTCCGCCTACAGCATAGGCAAATTATTTTACTGGTTTGCATGTTTTCCAAAGCTCACGCACTCATGTATGTGATGCATATGATTTATATTATACTATTATGGTATCATGAAGCATGTCCACTAATGATAAATCACATGGTAATAATAAGATCAAGTTTCAAGTAAAAAACTGTTTTCAAGTATGGAATGATTTTCCAAGTATGAAATGGTTTTCAAATATGTTTCAAAACAAGAACAAGTTTTTAAAGATAATGGCAAACAAGTTTCCTTGTGTCGTATCGACCTGCTCTAGGTCAGGTTTGGTCCATGGTTTGAGTTAGATTGGACTAGCCGCCCCAACTACTCGATGGTTGCGCGCCACACACTCATGTTATGTAAGGGGCCCAAATAGATGCTAACATAAGGAAGTATGAAGAATTTGATAAGAAAGTATAAATGGATCACGCATATCTTTGTCAAGATGCTTTTGTGGATAATAAGTTTTATTTGCTGAGCGAAAGCTCATTACTTACATTTATGCTGTATGTAAGCATCCTATCAGTAATGTATGATACATGACTATGGGTGATGGTGCTGCAGACTGTAAAATTTGGGATGGACACTGCCACGCATATTGGAAAGTTCATTATATTATGTAATACTTAGTAAAATTTGCGTAATATGTTATAAAGGTTCAAATCACGTTTCTTAATTAAGTATATACTTGTATATGTATATATATATATATAAAAGTATAAAAAAAATTTAGTACTTTTTCATGAATAAGTAAGATAAGAATAAGCAAGGTAATAGCCATACATAGGTGGGGTGTTACATCTAATGCCTCTCTCTATTTTCCAAAAGCTGGGACTAGGTGAAGCAACACCCACTATAATGACATTGTAGTTGGCCAACCACTCAATTAAACACCCTAGGGGAGTTATTGAAGATGTACTCGTCAAGGTTGACAAGTTTATTTTCCCTATAGATTTCGTTGTGCTAGATATGGAGGAAGATAGAGATATCCTTATTATTCTTGGAAGACCATGCTTAGCAACTGGGTGAGCTCTTATCAACATTCAAAAGGTGAATTAAGTCTTTAATGCAAGAGGAAGAAGTGATTTTCAATGTCTTTAATGCCATCAAGTACCCGGTGACCGGTGATAGTTGTTTTCGGATTGATGCTCTTGATGCCTTAATTACTAAACAACTCAGCCAACCTCAAGGACCATTGGAATTTTGCCTAATCCATCCTAATCCCGCTACTACTGGAGACCATGAAGTACTGGAAACTGCTAAGTGGATGGATTCTTTCGGACCCAACAACCGAAAGTATTATGAATTTTTGGGTCAAAGTCCAACATGCCCACACCTTTCAATAGAGAAGCCATCAACTCTTGAGCTCAAGCCTCTACCGGATCATCTTCAGTATGCTTATCGTAGATAATCATCTAAATTTCTAGTAATTATCTCATCTATGCTTTCTGATTTAGAAGAAGAGAAATTGTTGAGAGTGCTTTGGGAACACAAGTCAGCTATTGGGTGGTTTCTTATAGATATCAAGGGGATTAGTCCTTCTACATTTTTGCATCGGATTTTGTTGGAAGATAATAGTAAGCTGTTAGTGGAAGCTCAATGACGACTTAATTCAACAATGAAGGAAGTGGTTGGAGGTTAGGTTTTGAAGTGGTTAGTTGCGAGGGTTATTTATCCTATTTCAGATAACTCGTTGGTTAATCTGGTACAAGTGGTGCCAAAGAAAGTAGGTATAACAGTGGTGAAGAACGAGAATAATGAGTTGATTCTTACAAGAACCATCACTGGGTGGAGAATTTGCATTGATTACTAGAAGTTAAACACAGCAGCTAGAAAATAACATTTTCCTTTGCCATTCATTGACCAAATGTTGAATTGATTAGCGGGAAATGAGTATTATTGCTTTTTAGATGACTATTTCGGATATAATCAAATAGCCATAGCACTGGAAGATCAAGAAAAGACCATGTTCACATGCCTCTATAGTACTTTTACTTTTTGACGTATACTTTTCGGATTATGCAATGCACTGGCCCCTTTTCAACTGTGTATGATGGCAATCTTTTCGGATATGGTGGAGCGGAGCATAGAGATTTGCATGGATGACTTCTCAATTTTCAGTGCAACCTTCGATCATTGTCTTAAGAATCTAGCATTGGTTTTGGAGACATATGAACAAACCAATCTCGTGCTTAATTGGGAAAAATGTCACTTTCTGGTGAAGGAAGGAATTGTATTGGGCCGTCGCATCTCATCGAAGGGGATAGAGGTTGATAGAGCGAAGATTGAAAACAATAGACAAGTTACCACCACCAATCTCGATAAAGGCAATTAGGAGTTTTCTTGTTCACGCAGGTTTCTATAGAAGATTCATCAAGGATTTCTCCAAGATCTCCAAGCCGCTCTCGAATTTGTTTGTTCAAGATACGCCCTTTGTGTTTGATGAAGAGTATAAGAAGGCATTTACTACACTTAAGCAAAAGCTTGTATTGGTGCCGATTGTTGTTGCACCCGATTGGGAGCTACCATTTGAGTTGATGTATGATGCAAGTGATTATGTGAAAGGAGGAGTTTTAGTGCATCAGGAGAACATGTATTTCATGCCATCTATTATGCTAGTTGGACTCTTAATGATGCCCAACTCAACTACGCAACAACTGAGAAGGACCTACTTGCAATTGTCTCTGCTTTCGACAAGTTCCATCCATACCTAATTGGTAATAAGGTAACCGTTTTCACGGATCACTTTGCTATTAAATACCTTATGGCCAAAAAGGATGGAAAGCCTCGGCTCATTCGTTGGGCTCTATTGCTAAAAGAGTTCAATTTAGAGATGCAAGATAAAAAGGGCACCAAGAATCTATTAACGGATCATCTTTCTCGACTTGAGCTACCGGAAGAAAAAGAGTTACCAAAGCCACCTATTGCTGATCATTTCCCAGAAGAGCAACTCCTTACAGTTTCATCTACTAGTTCTCTTCCATGGTTTCTTGATTATATGAACTTCCTTATGGCCAAGATTATTTCACCAGGTCTTTCTTATCATTAAAAGAAGAAATTCTTCTCTGATGTCAAGAATTACTATTGGAAACAACCAATTCTCTACAAGCATTATGCGGATCAAATCATACGGAGGTGTGTTTTGGAAGATGAGATGGAGGACATATTACACCATTGTCATACACTTGAATGTGGTGGGCACTTTAAAGGACAATGTACGGCCACTAAGGTACTGCAATCGGGCATTTATTAGCCAACTTTGTATTTAAGGAGGCCCATTCTTTTGTTGCTACTTGTGATAAATGCCAACAATCGGGGAAATATCTCTAAAAGGAATGAAATGCCTTTGACTACTATTCTCATAGTGGAGCTATTTGATGTGTGGGGCATCGACTTCATGGGGCCGTTTCCGTCATCGTACAACAACAAAGACATCCTTTTAGCGGTGCATTATGTGTCTAAATGGGTTGAACCATTGGCGACTCTAATCACGATGGCAAAGTGGTGCGTAATTTTCTCCAAAAAAACATTTTTACAAGATTTAGGACTCTAAGAGCTATCATTAGTGATGAAGGGACTCACTTATGCAACAAGCAATTTGAAGCTCTTCTATCCAAATATGGAGTCAAGCATTGAACGGCACTTGCCTATCATTCTTAAACGTATGTGCAAGTAGAGGTATCTAATAGAGAGGTGAAGCAAATTCTGGAGAAAACGGTCTGCAGTTCATGCAAGGATTGAGCCAAGAAGCTTAATGACACACTTTAGGCTTATCGAATGGCAACACCTATACGAATGTCTCCTTATAGGTTGGTATATGGTAAAGCCCGTCATCTTTTGGTCGAGTTGGAGCATAGAGCTTATTGCACAATAAAGCAACTCAACATGGACTGGCAATTGGCAGGTGAAAAGTGGCTTTTCCAATTGAATGAGATGGACAAGTTTCGTAATGAAGCCTATGAGAATGCCAAAATCTACAAGGAGCGGACCAAAGCTTGGCATGATAAGCACATCGTCAAGAAGGAATTCTTACCAGGCCAACAAGTCTTGCTCTACAACTCAAGGCTTCGGTTATTTCTTAGAAAACTCAAGTCACGATGGTCAGGTCCCTTCACGGTGGCGCAGGTATTCCCTTATGGTGCAGTTGTACTTAATCATGTGGAAAAAGGGACTTTCAAAGTCAACGACCAATGCTTGAAGCCATACATGGGTGGCAATTTTGATACCGAGAAGGCCGTCATTCTCCTCAAATCACCTTAGGAGAAGAAGAAGTCAGGCTAATTACTTTAAAATAAGCACTCTTAGGAGGCAACCCAAGTGGTTTTAATTTATTTATTATTTTAATTTTGTTTCGATTTATTTTTAGTTTTCTTTTGTTTATATTTATTTTACATTTTTCAATGTGACTAATTTTCATTTCTCTTTCTTTTGGCATGGAGCTGATTAACTTTTGGGCCGTGACAAAAAAATATATAAAAAATTATATTAAATTAGGGGCCATAACCCATAATTTCAGAGTGCCTCAACACTCCAGTCAAGAGCCATGGCACCCTGAGACAAAGCAGCACAGCTAGCCCAGTGCCTAGGTAACGCCCCGCCTAATACAGGCCGCTACAGTACATACATACATACTTAATGTGTCTTACATAACATTCTTACTTACTTAGCGTAAATAGTAGAAAATTTTTTTTTATATGGAGCGTACGAACGTATAAATTAGTATTAAATAGAGATGTTCGAACATAAAATAATATATATGAAATGACAAAATGCGTAGCGGCTATCATTCCCACATTTCACAGCTTGCCTTGCCACGCTTCACCATCTTGCATCAGGGATTGCCAGTAGGTTGCTTACCTACAGCATAGACGTAAGATATAAGCTTTCGCTCAGCAAGCACAACTATTATAAACCGCAACACAAAAACAAAACAAAACATAACATAACATAACATGACATAACATAACCATGAATGAGCCATTTATGCTTCATTATGCTTTCTTTCATATCTTAACTTACTTATGGGGCCCTTAACATAAGTGTTCGTACCGGACGCATAGCTATGGAGTGATTGGGGTAGCCAGCCCAGTCCAACTCAAACCATAGACCTAACCCAACCTAATGCGGGTCGACACGACACAGGCAACATGCTTGTCATCATACTTACTTTTCATCATGTCATAGTTTGGTCTTATTCTTATTTGTGGACATGTTTTATGATGTCACTTGTAAATAAATCATAAAACATATCATAGCATTTCATGAACTTTAAAAGCAAATCATATCCTATCATAACATCATATAAACTATACATACATCACATAACATATCATAGCATACATACATCAGGCAAGTAACACAATAAAAGCCTATGCTGTAGGCGGAGTTGTACTTACCTCGTCTATTATGTCCTACACACTGCTGCTATAAGTTAGGGTGCAACAACAGGTTATCTCCTGTTATTTCAAAGGACATAGGGTAAGGATTCATAATCATAAAATGTTCATGACCTAACCAACATCTATACATAACCTTAATTATATATCCCCCATACATACACATGATAACTTATTTGGTTACAACAAGTAACCCTAGAGTTTAAGGCTTACCATACTTAGATCATAACTTATTAGGTTATATAGGGTAACCTTGGGTATTAAGCCCAAACATACATAAATAGGGTTAGGTTACTATTCCTAACCTTGGATCTAAACCTTAACATTTTCAACCCACATCCTGATGGGTTACTACGGGTATCCCTGGGTTTTAGGTCCATTAACCAACTTAGTATCTTGTTGGATTATATTGGGTAACCCATGATGTGAATCAATCTTGGTCAACTTGGGTCAACTCTTATTGGGTCTCTAAAGCCCAAGCTCCTACGTTGAATCCTATTGGGTTACTATGGGTAACCTTGGGCTTTAGGCCTAGTCTAATAACTCGGGTATCCTTCCCGGTTACCATTGTTCATCATCTTATTACCAATTTTTAAGACAACTTAGGGTCCAAAATTCCCTTTTACTTTTCTTTAGAAAAACTTAGCATTTTATGTTCTTTTTATACAAAAATCCTTTGTTCAACTCATGAAAATTTGTAACTCTTAGGGTAGGGTTTGTAAAAGTTATTAAGTATTGGAAACTGCCTTTGGAACAGTTTTCCACAGTCAATTTATCAGTGTATCTGCAGGAATGTCCTTTTCCTACACTGTTTTAGAAAATCTGTGCAGGAATTTCCTGTTTCCTGCACAGTTTTGGAAATCCAATTTTATTTGAAAATATGGACTGAATCCGAAAAAGTTTTCTTCATGAAAGTTTTAGAGCTCAAAATCACTACAACTTTTGTGTTTTACTCAAAACTCAATTTGGGCTCTAACCTACCTATTTCTCCTGTTGAACCTACCTGGCCGTGCATGAAGTCTGGGCACAGTCAGGCTCGGATTTTTGTAAAAATCAGGGCCATTGGAGCCTTATTTTAGAAAACGGTTTACGCTACCCACTAGGAAAAGCCCTTCTCTACAACTTTCATGTTTTACATTTTTCCTAATTCGGCCTCTAAGGGCCTCAAATCCTGTTTTCCAGAAAACTGACCAGTTTTTACCCGAACTGGCAGTTTTCTTCCTTAAATTCATTTTACGTCCTAATTTGTGCATTCTAACTCAACCGGTCACACCGGGAGCCTAAGATCAGTCATGCAACATTCTTTTAACGTAAAGTGATATCATTCACATAATCAATCATACTCATGCAAACCATTGGTGATTTTGCACCAACTAAGGTTTGCATAAGTTTTGAGTTTGCATAATCCATTCAACACATCTAGCAACCTCACATGCATCTTCTACAACATTCTTGAACATTTTGGGGACATACAACTATATCATAAATCAAGCATGCAAACCCTAATTTAATGCAATTGTAATCACATATTCATGCAAAGCATATTGATCAAAACCACATAATCATGCATACTTTGCAAATTAAAACCACCTAAGCACCTAAATCAAGCACAAACCTAAAATTTCTAAACTAGGGCAAGGAAATTAAATGAGGTTATGCTCTTACATCCAATGCTTGAAATACACTTAAATTTTCAAATTGAAGCTTGAATTGAAAAGCTTAGGGTTCAAAGGGTTTACCTTAATCAATTCAAGAAGTTGGCTAGCTTGATTCAACTTTTCCCTTTCTCCCTTGCTTTCCACCACAACCGGCCTCCCTGAGCCTTTGGGGTTCCAAAAAAAATTCGGCCACTTGTCTATTGTTCCATCAAAGTTCGGTCACCACCTTGCACTTCCTTTCTTCAAATTTTTTTTCTCTCTCTTCTCTTTGAGTTCAGATTTTAGGGGGAGAGGATGAAGAAATTTTGGGTATAATCTAAGGGCATTTCTCCTTTTTTGTGACCAAAATGAGCCCCCCCTCTCACCTATTTATAGGTGAAAACGAATTAAATTTTTGGATTTATTTTTAATCCAAAATTTGCTTATTGGTTCTTGAAGCAAAAATATTTGCCCAAAAGTCCCCTTAGGTGGCCGGCCACTTTGTTCTAGAACAAGCTAAGAATTCTTTCTAATTTTCTTTAAATCCAATAAATCAGTTAATTATCTTGTTGATGAGGTGTCCTCTCTCTTAGGCCTTATTTGGCTCTTTTTCTTAAAATGCAGTCCATATTCATACTAATACAGATATTTCCAATACTACTATCAACTAATAACAATATTGTTATACTGGACTGCAGTCCAAAATTTATCTGTGTATAAATGGACTGTATAAAAATTTTTCTTATTACTTAAAGCCATTTAGCCTTTAATATCCTAATTAATGTACTTGATTTTTCTATGGTGGTTTTAAATCTTATTCTTGCTATCTTGTCTGTAATGATGATTTTTCACAGTATATTTTCCATACTACTTATCATATTACAGTACCGTCATACCTTTAACCTTTTTAGTCAACCTTTGACTTTTCTAGTCAACTTTAACTTTTCTGATCAAACTCTGACCAACATAAAATAATAAGAATTTTCTTCCTTCTTTACTCAAAAGGTCACATGCTTGACTTAAGCAATCATTTTCGAGTTTTATAAAATCATAAGAACTCACAAAACTTGATAAAAACCCTAACCAGGCTCTTTCATAAATACCTTATGGTACACGTTAAATTCCTTTGAAAGGAAATCGCAATATCGTGAAAACTAGTTATTACAATCTACCCCCCTTAAAAATTTTCGTCCTCGAAAATTAGAACAAACTGGGGTAGTACTTTCTCATCTCATCTTCTAATTCCTAAGTTGCTTCTTCGACCTTATGGTTTCGCCATAAAACTTTAACCATGGAATGGTTTTGTTTCTTAAGACCTTCTCTTCCCGATCCAGAATTCGAACTGGTTTCTCTTCATAGGTCAAGTCCGTTTGAACCTCCACTGGTTTTTGACTAAGCACATGGGAAGGATCTGGTACATACTTCTTTAGCATTGAGACATGGAAAACATTGTGCATTGATGCTAATTCTGGTGACAAGGCATGCTTGTAAGCTACTTTTCCAACCCTTTCAAGGATTTCAAACAGTCCTGTATATCTCAGACTAAGCTTCCCCTTTTTGGCAAATCTCATTACTCCTTTCATAGCAGCAATCTTAATAAACACAGCATCTCCAACTTGGAATTCCACAGGCCTTCGGCGTTTATCGGCATAACTTTTCTCTCTGCTAAAAGCTATGTCAAGCCTGTACTTAATTTTCTTGATATCTTCAGAGGTCTTCTTGATGAAATCTGTTGTTTGCCGTTGTTTTTGTCCAACTTCCTACCAATGGATAGGAGATCGACATTTCCTTCCGTATAATGCTTCAAATGGAGCCATACCAATCGAAGCGTGATAACTATTGTTATACGAAAATTTGATCAATGGCAGCTTCTGATCCCAATTTCCCTTGAAATTCAGAACACATGATCTCAGCATATCTTCTAGTGTTTGGGTGGTTCATTCCGACTGACCATCAGTTTGGGGGTGAAAAGCTGTATTAAACTTCAATTTCGACCCTATGGCATTATGAACACTTGTCCAAAATCGAGAGGTGAAACGTCCATCACGATCTGAAATGATCGACTTTGGGACTCGATGCAGTCTAACGATCTGAGATACATAGATTTAAGCCAAATTTTCTACCGAATAGGTGGCCTTGATTACAATGAAGTGGGCCGATTTAGTTAATCTATCCACAATAACCCAAATCGAGTCATTCCCACTTGCAGACCTAGGCAGTCCTACTACAAAATCCATAGTAGTTTGCTCCCATTTCCATTCACGAAGCTTTATTTTCTGCAAATCTCCTCTAGGATGTCGATGTTCAGCCTTAACTTCTGACAAGTTAGGCACTTTGACACGTTTTCTGCTACTTCATTCTTCATATTTGGCCACCAATAATTCTCTCGGAGATCCTTGTACATCTTGGAAGCTCCTGAATGTACCGAATATGGCGTCTTATGTGCTTCTGATATTATCTGATCCTTTAAAAATTCAAAATCAGGAACACAAATTCTTTCTTTGAAGTAAATGACACCATCAACAGAGGTCTTAAACTCATTGTTCTTTCCGCCAAAAAGCTACGCTTTTACCAAAAAGGAATCCTTTCCTTGATGCGACTTAATGGATTCCAGTATATTAGACTGGAGAGTTGGAGAAGACAATCTTCCTGTTATCATTTCCGGATTGAACTCAGAAATCTCCCTTTGTAGTGGCTCAGGAAACACTTTAATAGACATCAGCATGCCTACAGATTTCCTACTTAGGGCATCTGCTACCCTGTTTACCTTTCCAAGGTGGTAAAGGATCTCACAATCGTAATCCTTTACAAATTCTAGCCATTTACGCTGCCTCATGTTGAGCTCCTTCTAAGTAAAAAAATACTTGAGAATCTGATGATTGGTGTAGATTTCGCATTTGTTCCCATACAAATAGTGTCTCCAAATCTTGAGTGCGAAAACTACCGCCGCGAGCTCCAAATCATGCGTAGGATAGTTCCTTTCATGAATTTTCAGTTGTCGTAATGCATAAGCTACTACCTTCCCATTTTGCATCAAGACAGCTCCTAATCCATTTTTAAAAGCGTCGTTGTAAATCACGAAATTTCCTATATCTACATCAGGAATTACCAACACTGGCGCACTTGTCAGCTTCCTCTTGAGCTCTTGAAAATTCTCTTCGCACTTCTGGGTCCATTCAAATTTCTTCCCTTTTCGGGTAAGGGCTGTTAGTGGTGCAGCAATCTTAGAAAATCCCTCAACGAATCGTCGATAATATCCAGCTAAACTAAGAAAGCTCCTTATTTCCATAACATTCTTGGGTACCGGCCATATACTGACCACCTCCACTTTTGCAGGGTCTATGGATATTCCTTCCTTTAGAACCACATTATCCAAGAAATGAACTTTGTCCAGCCAAAACTCACATTTTGTGAACTTAGCATACAGCTGATTTCGCCTTAACGTCTCCATCACCAACCTAAGGTGATGCTCATGTTCCTCCTTGGACCTTGAATAAATCAAAACATCTTCAATAAAGACAATAACGAACTTATCTAGATATTCCTTGAACACTCGGTTTATAAGGTCCATAAAAGCAGCAAGGGCGTTGGTTAATCCAAACGGCATGACCAAAAATTCATAGTGCCCATATCGTGTTCGAAAAGCCGTTTTGGAGATATCCGACTCCTTGATCCTGAGCTGATGATAGCCTGATCGCAAATCGACTTTCGAAAACACTACTGCTCCCCTGAATTGATCAAAAAGATCGTCAATCCTCAGAAGGGAATACTTGTTCTTAATTGTAATCTTGTTCAGCTCACGATAATCGATACACATGCGCAATGATCTATCCTTCTTTTTAACAAACAAAACAGGCACTCCCCACGGAGAGTGATTTTGCCGGATGAATCTTTTGTCAAGCAGTTCTTGTAACTACACTTGAAGCTCTCTAAGCTCAGCGGGTGCCATACGGTAAGGCGCTTTCGATATTGGTGCAGCTCCAGGTAACAACTCGATTTCAAACGAAATTTTCCGCTCCGGCGAAAGTCCTGGTAAGTCCTCTGGAAAGATATCCACATATTCCTTTATAATGGGAACATCTTCCGGTGTTAACTCCACTTCTCGATCTTTGTTCACCATGTTAGCTAAATATTAACTCCACTTCTCGATCTTTGTTCACCATGTTAGCTAAATATCCTTGGCATCCATTAGCTAACATCTTCCATGCCTTTATTGCCAAAACTAGTCTGGTTGCTGAGCTTCGAGACTGCTCGTAGAAATTAAACTCTTCCTCATCGTAAGGGCTGAACGTCACACAACGTTTTTGGCAGTCAATCGTAGCATTTTACTTGCCTAAGAAATCCATCCCTAAGATCACATCGAAATCCTGAAGCTTGATCACGATGAGATCTATAAACAATTCTCTGCCACAGATCACCACGGGAGTATTTCGCATCCAAAAATTGGACCACAAAATTTCTTCAGATGGCAAAGAGGTTTTGAAAGGCTATTCTAAATTATCCACACCTCTTCCTAATTTCTGGGTGAACTCTATAGATACGAACGAGTGAGTGGTACCAGAATCAAACAACGCGACAGCATCATAGGTGGCAATAGAAATATGATCTGTCACCACATGTGAAGTCCCTGCTTCAGCATCTCCCTTGGTGTAGGTATAAATCCTGGCTTGGGGTTCAAGAGCCTCTAATCTGCCTTATGCAATCGAGGGTCCTTCAAGCCTCGCTTGGACTGCATGCAGTTGACTACTTGTGTTCCAGCTCGGATATGGAGGGTTCTGGTTTTGGTTGTTCGGGGTACAGTTCCTGGTATAGCGCCCCTCCTTACCACAAAGGTAACAAGCATTCGTCCTCATTCTACACATTCCTGGATGTTTCTTTCCACATTTAGCGCATACGGGGTAGTCATTGTTATTACCCTCATTCCCTCGATTATTCTTCTTCTGATGGTAGTTCTTTTGTTGACCATGGCCAGTAAAATTCCCTTTTCTTTTGTTCCCCCAAACTGCTTGGAACTGTAATGCCCCCAAATCCACGTATGGCCTACGACGTAAACCTGGGTCGCTACTTTACTTGCTTAACTTAAACTTACCCAATTTCTAGAGTAAATTTTTTTTTTTTAAATCGTAACTTAAAAACGTTACTTACATGTAACATAAAACCTTAACATAAACTTAAATATAAACTTAAAACTTATTCTTATTCATAAAACTTAACTTTTACATATGTACTCGCTCGAATACCGAGCTTTCACCTCTTGGGAAAGCTACCATACATGAACATAACATAACCCGTGAATCAGACCCGACCTAATGCGGATCGGTACAACACGAGGCAACTCGCTTGCCATACTTACTTAACTTTATCATACATGCTTAAAACATAATGTAAACGCTTTTTTTTTTTTTTCATTTCAAACATATTTTGGAAACCCGTAGCGGTGTCCATTCCCACGTTTCACAGTCCGCAGCGCCATCTCTTCACAGCTTTGCACTAGGTATTGCCGGTAGGTAGCTTACCTATAGCATGAACGTAAGTAATGAGCTAAAGCTCAGTAAGCACAATATTCAATCCGCATGCAAATGAAAGTGCAAGAATACATGAACCAATTATGATTTCTTATTAATCAATTATGGTTCCCTATTAACTTAACTCTATACCATGTGCGCATGTACTGTGGTACATAACCATGGGGTGGTTGAAGGCGGTCCGTCCAATCCAACTCAAACCATGAAACAAGACGTTTAACATGGAGTAGTGGAGGCAGCCAATCCAATCCAAGTCAAACCATGGAACATACCATTTGAACCCACCACGGAGGCAAGCCAATACAACACAACAATCTTTACTTAACTTATCTCCTATCTTAAGAACTTGTTCTCACCATATGATTCATTATCAGTGAGCATGCTTCGTGATGCCACGATATCAAACATAAAACATAACATATTTTATCATAACATACTATCTCATACCTTAACGTACCATAACATACTGCAACGTATCATAAACATCGTAACATAACATGCTATACCATATCATAACACATCGTAACATAAACATAAACATAAACATACTACATTGTAACATAACATCTTAACATACCACATCTTAACATAAACATAGGCATACTGCATCGTAACATAACATCATACATCATGAAATTCCAGTCATGATTTCTTAAAAACATCATATGTAACAAACATGTGTTCATGCTGTAGGCGGAGTTGTACTTACCTTCCATCCTACGCTCTTGATTTATTGTCCCAACTAACGCTGTTCCTCTTCCGGGTACAGCTGCAGGTTCTATCCTGCTCGGTAAAGGACATGATCTAATTTAATCTCATGAAATGTTGGTGACCTAACCAATATGCTTACATGGTCTTGGTTGTATGTCCCTTTGTGCAAAACGTCTTACTTGGTTACATTGGATAACCTTGTGTATTAAGCCCATAACATACCATTAGGGCTAAATCATCTTCCAACCCTGGGCTTCATCCTTAATCCACAAATTATCGGGTTAGATCCATTAAACCCTTAGCTTAGCTTAATCGGTGTCCTTTAGGGTTACATTGGATAATCCTTAAGGCCAAAATAAATCAATGTTATTAGTCAACCAAAGTCAACTATGGTTAACTCTGGTCAACTATGGTCAACCCCCCTATGGGTCAACCTTTGGGTCTCGGGCTTGACCCGGTAACTCGGGTATAACTCCTGGTTACCTTTCGTAAACTAATCGCTTGCTATACTCTAACTTGAAAAATTCATTTTCCTTACTTGGAAAATTTAGGGAAATTAATCCCAAAACTCTTTACTTCACTTGTAAAAATTCATACTTCGAAACGGATCTTTATAAAAATCATTTAGGGCTGGAAACTGCTTTTGGAATAGTTTCCATAGTTAAACAGTGGGTTTTAGAAGAAAAACAGTTTTTCAGGAAGCATTTGTAAAACTAAGGTGTAGGAATTTTCGGATTCCCTGCGCACCCTTCGTAAAACAATCCCAGTTTAAAAATCTATTCGTAATCAGAAAAACTTATCTTCACGAAAGTTGTAGTTCTCAAAAAATGCTAAAACTTTTGTGTTTTGAAAAAATTCCAGTTCGGCCTAGATTCGTACCAGTTTTTGTTTGAAACTGGCTGACCCCGAAAAACTAAGTGAAAACTGGGTCTGGGATCAGCCACGGGTTTTGGGGAAAACGAAGGCCATTGGAGTCTCATTTCGAGAATCCGTACATGTCGTCCCCTAGAAAAAGTCGTTCTGGACAACTTTCACGTTTTACGTTTTTCCCAATTCGGCCTCTAAAGGCCTTATATTTCACTTTTCCAAAAACCGGGCAGATTCTATCCGAATCTGCCAGTTTTTGTGCTTACTTGGTTTTACGTGTCCTATTTCGCGGAACTAACTCAACTGATCATGCGGGAGCCTAAGTAACCAACATGCAGCGTTCTCTAACGTCTCTCATGAACCATCATGCAACTCTAACGCAGCCATGCAACCCAAAACAAATCAGCACTAACCTAGGGTTGCATGATCTAGAGTTTGCATCTCATTACATTCAACCATTCCATGACAAACCATGGCTAGCTCTAACCATCTAGCAAACAAGTCACAACCGGCTGCACTAAAACAGGGAACATACCAACCATAAAGCCATGCAATCCTAGCATGCAAGCAAGCATAAACTTATAGCAAACAAGCATAAATAAAACCATAGCTAAACCACCCTTAACAACACCCTAATCAAGCACCACACCTAGTCTAGGGCATCAACATAAAACTTGAGCTTATGCTCTTACAAACCATGCTTGAAATACACATAAATCTCCCAATTAAAGCTCAAACTAAAAGCTTAGGGTTATAGGGTTTACCTCTATGATTTTGGAAGTTGGTTCTCAAGCTTAGATCCCGAACTTCCCTTACTCCCCTTGGCTGCCATCACAACCGGACTCCCCCTCCAAATGGGGTTCCAATTTTCAGCCATACACATGAAAACATACACATAAATTTTCCATTGAAATTGCATGGAACAAGACTAGAGTTTGAGGGAGTTTTTACCTTAGCTAACCCTAAGGATGGGTTAGGGTATGTGAACCCGAAAATCTCCCTCCCGTTGGCTCTCCAATCACTCGGCTTTGCCCTCCAAATGGGCATCAAAATTTTTCACCAAACTTGGTGATTTCTTGCAGCCAAAACCGAAGCCTCTAGACCCCAATTCCTTCAAACTTTTCTCTCCTATTTTCTGCACATATAAACCGAACATGCACACACCTAGGGGCACCAAAACTCCTTTTGGTTTCTTGGTTGGTGTTTCCTCTCCATATTCGGCCACACCACCAACTTTTTCACTGAAATTTCTCTCCCCTTTCTTCCTCTCCCATGCACGGCTACTGCCCAGAAAAATGGGTCAAAATTTCCAAATTTTCCTCTTGGTTTCTAGCTTGAAACCGAGCACCCTAGCTAGCCTCCCTTGGCTTTTTTTTTTTCAACTTTTTCTCTTGGTTCTCTCTTGATTTCTCTCCTCCTCTCTCTCTCGGTTTTGGGGTGCAGAAAAATGGCAAGAAGTTGGCCAAATTTTCTGATTTAAATGATTAAATGCCACCCCTATTTATAGGCAAAAGTTAAACTTCCAAAAATTAGATTTTGACCCCAAAACTTTAAAATTTCCCACTTTTTGGGTAGTGAGGTGGCCGGCAAAAGCCTTGGAGAGCAAGGGTGGATGACCTCATCAAGGTGACATCATCTTGGTGACATCACATGCTTACATCACCAAATTTTCAAAATTTACACTTTTACCCCAAAAGCTAAAATTCTTGCAAAAATGCCCCCTAGGTGGCCGGTTGCTATCTTGGTGAACAAGCCAAGCTTATCTCATCTTGATGACATCATATGCTTACATCATCAATTTTTCAAAATTTACACTTTGACCCCAAAAGTGAAAATTCTTGCATTTATGCCCCTTAGGTGTCATTGGCCGGTCATTTGCTTGCTTTCCAAGCAAATGACATCATCTTGATAACATCATGTGATTACCTCATGCTTACATCACATATTTTCAAAAATTATATTTTTGCCCCTAAAGACAAAATATTTGCACTTTCACCCCCATAGGTGGCCGGCCCTTAGCTTGTCTTGCAAGGCAAGTTATTGTCTCATTATGACATCATCTTGTTGACATCACTATGCTTACATCATCAAATTTCTAAAATTTACACTTTTACCCCAAAAGTGAAAATTTTGACATTTTTGCCCCTACATGTGACCGGCCCTAATGGGTTACTTGGTGACCAAGTTTTTCATATTTTCAAGTCCTTTTTGCCCTTGACCTCTATTAGGTGTGCTTGATTTTCTAGGGTGGTTTTAAAGCCTACTTGAGCTATCACGCCCATACTGACATATTTTATAGTATTTTCTCATACTGCATCATACAATACTGTCAAGTCAACCCGTTGACCACTCTTGGTCAAACTTTAACTTTTTCGGTCCAATTTGACTTTTTCGGTCAAATTTTGACTTTTTCGAAATTACGTCCTTTTTCGTCCTTTTCGACTTTAAAGGGCGTTTGATAACCTTAACAACCTATTTTGAGTCTTATTGAGCCATAAGATCTCATAAAAAGTATGAAAAACTCTTAAACGAGCTTTTCCGTAGATATCTCAGCATATACACATAATTCCTTCGAAAATGAAATGATAACATGAAATTTCTAGGTATTATAGGAACTTTGGGCAGGGTTACTAGTCTGGCCCTTCGGGTGTGCTTCTGAACTCTGTCGGGACTGCATTGGCTTTATTATGGCTTTTTCCTCCTTTTTAGCCTTAAAAATTTGAGCGCTTGCTTCCTAATCCTGGTTGATCTAATTTCTGCTCTTATTGCCCAACTTATGCAATCGGATACCAGGGTAGGTGGGCTATTGCCAACACTCACTTGCTTGGCAATGTCGGTCTGGAACATTTTTATCATTCTTCTTACTTTCTCTGTTTTGGTCGGTACCAATTCCGGGCACAGGAGGGCTAGCTGTTCAAACTTCTTTACAGCTTCCATGACTGTCATTGACCCCTGTCTTAAATTCGTAAACTCATCCTGTTGAGCTGTAAGAACTTCCCTATTGTAGTACATGGTACAGAACTCGGTTACAAAATCTTGTCAGCTCATGGCCGTGACATCTTTGCGCATCTAGACTGTCATCCACCAATGCCTTGCATCCTTCTTGAGAGCAAAAGAAGTACAGAGAACCTTTTCCTGCTCTTTTAGTCGCATAAAATCCAAAATGACTTGGATATCAATCAGCCAATTATCAGCGGCTATTGGATCAGTAGATCCTTCCAATTCAGGCGCCTTCATCCGCCTAAATCATTCATACAACAAATCCTCCCGTACTAGCGATGGGTTCACTTGTACTCCAATGGGTACCATCGGAATTTTAGCATTCTGTGGAACTTATGGCCGGACCTCCTGCTGAACTTCAGGTTGAACATTCGGTCGAACATCCGATACGGGAGGTGCTACTGGGGGTATCGGTTATCTTGGGGTGGAACCTCGTTAACCTGAGGTCTATGGTTCACTCGAGCTATCTGCTCTCGGAGTCTATTTGTTTCTTGCTGCTGTTCTAGCAATTGTCGTTGCAAATTGGCTACAACGGTTGCAATATCCGGCTCAGGCAGATTAAGGGGTACCGTTCTGTTCTGGCGTACCATCTTCTAATTTCCTATTAAAACATAAGAAAAGATATTATCATACTATTAATATCCCTTCTTTCATGCATATCTTAGCATATCGTACTTTAATACATCATATCTTAGTACTATCGTACTTATCATACATAACATAGTAACAACATAGCACATCGTATAACTTATCATGACATAGCTTTCGTAATCATAACATAACATTTTCTTAACATATATCTCGTACTTGAACTGTCTTTTTGTACACTTACAAAAAGTACATCATATTTACAATATCATATGTACATATTTGTTATATCATATTTTACATACTTGGTCAAAACTACGATGGAAGTGACTATCACTTTACCATCATACATGATCAAAACTAAGATGGAAGTGGATACCACTTTACCATCATATATATGTACAACCCTAACGTCCAAAAAGAATAAACTAATACAAGTCGGTCCTAGGTCTAGTCTATGTGCTCGATTGTGACTACGGAGGAAGCATCGAAATCTACATCCCAATCTTTGTCATCGAACAAAACCTCATCCGGATCGTCCTCAGCGTCCTCTACATCTACTACCCATCCTCCTTGCTCTTACTCTGGCTCTTCCATATCTTCTTCAAACTCTTCTTTAAGCTCTTCTTCATCATCGTTACTATCAATGACGATCACTAGAGGATCCTCAGGCTGATCCTCTGGAGCAGCTATAAAGTCAGCAGGGTCCTGGTCATCAGCGCCAATATCAGCCTCTACCTCCTGAGGCGGTACCTCCTGCTATGGGACTGCTAGGATCAGATCCTTGGGAAATATTGGACCTACCTCGTACAGTGGCTTTCCTATACCAGCGTCATCGACGAGTACCTGGTAGTCGACTACAAAAGCATCGGCTTGTATCATGTGAGCAATGATCTCGGCCTCCATGATAGCTGTGATACCTAGAATTTTCATGATTGCCATTTTTCCTCTTTTAAAGGAATTATGAGCATATGTTGACATGTTTACGGGAAAAACTCAGTTAAGAGTTTTTCACACGTTTTACGAAGTCTTATGGCTCAATAAGACTCAGAACAGATTTTTAAGGTTAGAAAACGCCTTTTCAGGTCGAAAAGGGCGATAAGGGACGTTTTTCCGAAAAAGTCAAAGTTTGACCGAAAAAGTCAACTTTGACCAAGAAAGTCAAAGTTTGACCAAAAGTGGTCAACGGTTGACTCGACAGTGAAAAATGATGCAGTATGACAAAATACTGTAAAATATGTCAGTATGGGCGAGATAGCCCAAGTAGACAGTAGAAACACCCTAGAAATCAAGCATCCCTAGCATTAGTTAAGGTCAAGAATGACATATTTAGTCAAGAAGTCACCCAAGAGGACTAATCAAAGTCAAAGGGCAAAAATGTCAAAATTTTCACTTTTGGGGCAAAAGTGTAAATTTTGAAAAATATGTGAAGTAAGTTAAATGACGTCGTTAGATGATGTCAATATAAGGTATTGAATTGCCTTGCAAGAAGAAATTAAGTACCAGCCACTTTTGGGGGTGAAAATGCAAAGATTTTGTCTTTCGGGGCAAAAATGTAAATTTGGGAAATATGTGATTCAAGGATGAGAAAATCACATAAAATTATGAAAAGAATGATATTTACATGGAAAGCAAGCATTATGGCCAATTTTGAAGTTTAGGGGCCTAAATGCAAAACTTTTCACTTTTGGTGCAAAAGTGTAAATTTTGGAAATTTGACGATATGAGCGTATAAAGTCACCGAGATGCTTATATCATAAAATAGGATGGGTGTGTTGATTTTTAGGACAATCGGACACCTAGATGGCATTTTTGCAAGAATTTCCATTTTCTGGGGGCAAAAGTGCAATTTTAGAAAAGTTGTGAGGTAAGCCATGACATCAGCCATAACCTCAGCCATGACAGCTCACCAATCCAGCTGCTGCTGACCTGCTTCCAGCCATCCACCATGGGGGAGAAAAACAAGAAAAGTTGGAAATTTTTGGGTCAAAATGGAATTCCAAAAAGTTTGAAAAATGGTCTATAAATAGACCCATTTGTGGTGCAGAAAAAAAAGAGGAAACACAGCCATATTATGGCCAATTTCCTGCAGAAAAACCGTGAGCCAACTGGAGAGAAGAACCAAGCCAAAAGTTGGAAAAATCTCATGTGTGAGCCACCCTAGGCATGCTCGGCTTTGAGCATGGAGCAAGATGAAGAAATCTGGAAAATTTTCCAGATTTTTCTGACCTGAAGCCGTGGGAGGAGAGGAAGAAAGAGAGGAAAAAATTTTAGGCCAATCCATGGTGTATGGCCGAGGGAGAAGAAAGAGGAACCAACCATGAGCCAATGAAGATTTTTGAGCTTGGTGGGTGTGCTTGGTCGGCCTTGGAGTGCAGAAAAAATGGAGAAGAAATTTCATGGATTAGGGGCTGCAAGAGGCTCGGCAAGGGCTGCAAGGGAACACCAAAGTTGGTGAAAAAATTTTGGGACCATTTGGTGACCCAAAACCGTGAGCAAGTGCAGCCAAAGGGGAGTGGATTTTCGGATCCAAACCCTAACCTAAACCCATGGGTAAGTCAAGGTAATTCCTTGAATTTTAAGCTAATTTTTCATGCAAGAGTTGATGATAATTATGTGCATATTTGTATGATGCATGGCTGAAAATGGAGCCCCAAATGGTGGGTGAGATTCGGCAGCCAAGAGGAAGGCAGCCAAGACAAGGGAGTTCGGCTCCCATAGGTGGAACCAATTTCCGAAATTGATGAGGTGAGAAACCCTAACCCTAAGTTATGATTCAAGCATTAAATTTGGGGAATTTAATGTGTATTTAAGCTTGGTTATGTAAGAGCTTAAGCTCATTAGTTTTTGGTTAATGTATGCTAGGGTGTGAGGCTTGATTAGGGTGTGTAGCATGCTAGATTAGCTTTGCTTGTTTTTGTGTATGTGCTATGTTTTATGCTTGCTTTAGTGCTTGGTTTGCATGGTTGAATGGTTGGTATTGTCCCTACCCTAGGTGCTAGGGTGTGTAGCATGCTAGATTAGCTTTGCTTGTTTTTGTGTATGTGCTATGTTTTATGCTTGCTTTAGTGCTTGGTTTGCATGGTTGAATGGTTGGTATTGTCCCTACCTTAGGTGCAGCCGTGTGTGGCTCATGTGCTAGGATGTTAGATTTAATTTCGGTATTGCATGATTCGATTCAAATTGTGTGATGCAACCCTAGAATGCATGCAAGCCTAGGTTAAGTTCCGGTTTGGTTTGCATGGCCACGTTGGGGTAACATGTCAAAACATGTGGGACGTTAGTTAATGGTGCATGTGATTGATTTAGGCTCCCGAGTGATCGGTTGAGTTAGCTTCTGAAGTAAGATGCGTAAAAACAAAGTAAACACGAAAACTGGTCAGATTCAGACTAAGTCTACCCAGTTTTCGTAAACGAAAAATAACAGGCCTTTAGAGGCCGAATTTGGGGAAACGTAAAACACAAAAGTTGTCCGGAACAACTTTTTCTAGGGGAATTCGCAGGCCGTTTTTCAAAATAAGGCTCCAATGGCCTTCAAAACTGCCAAAACCCGTGGCTAAGCATTTAAGCTCCCAGACCCGGTTTCGTTTCAGGGTCAGCCAGTTTCAACTCAAAACTGGTACGTTTGTAGGCCGAATTAGGATTTTCGTAAAACACAAAAGTTTTACCATTTTTCGAGGGCTAGAACTTTCGTGAAGAAAACTTTTTCAGATAACGTACCGATTTTAAAATAAAAATTGTTTTACGAAGGGTGCTCAGGGAATCCGAAATCCATGTACCACAAGTTTTATCAAGTGATTTTGGAAAATTGATTTTCTATCTTAAACAAGTGCTTTGGCTATGAAAATCTTTCCAAAGACGGTTTTCAACCTAAAATGAATTTACGAAGCATAAAACCAAGAGTTTGGATTTTATGACTCAAGTTATGAATTTTTACACGAAATGTAAATTTTGGGATTTCTCCCTAAGTGTTTTCCAAAGAAAAGAAATGTGATTTTCAAGATAAGTTATAGCATACGACTAGTTCACGTGTGGTAACCGGGTGTTAGACCCAAGTTGCCGGGTCAAGCCCGAGACCCGAGAGGTTGACCCTAGAAGGCTGACCATAGTTGACCGAGGTTGACCAAGGTTAACTTTTGTTGACTTTTGGTTAACTAATAGCTTTAAGTTAGTTTATCCTCACGGGTTATCCAAAGTAACCCTAACGGATACCGATAGCTAAACTAAAGGGTTATCAGATATGACCCGATAGCTTCGGATTAAGTTATTCGAACCTTAGAGGTTTAGTTGGCTTAGCACGCCAGGTTACCAAGTGTGACCAAGTTATAAGTTTTGCACTTAAGGGGACATACAACCAATGCCATGTAGACATGTTGGTTAGTTTTCCAGCATTTTCTTGAGATTAAGTAGAGCATGTCCTTGTTAAGCAGGCAGAACCTGCAGCTGTACCAGGAGTGGAACAGCACTAGGAAGGGACAGTTAAGCAAGAACGTATGACGGAAAGGTAAGTACAATTCTGCCTACGGCATGAACATGTTTGTTTGCATAAGATGTGTTTAGAAATCATGAATAGGATTTCATGAGTCATGTTGTTATGCAGTATGATATGTTAAGTTAAGCAGTATGCTATGTATGTTCATGTTAAGTATACAATATGTGTTATGTTCATGTTAAGTATACAATATGTGTTATGTTCATGATATGCAATATGTGTTACGTTCATGTTATGCAATATGTCATGTAGTATGTATGCATGTTTAGATAAGTAAGTAGGTATGCAATGCATGTTTATGTTTTATGTTAGATATTGTGGCATCACGAAGTATGCTCACTAAAAATAAGTCAGATGGTAAGATATGAGTTAAGCTAAGTAGGACATGTTGTGTTGTACTGACGTTGCCTCTGTGGTAAGTTAAAACGGCACGTTCCACGGTTTGACTTGATATGGAAGGGCTGCCTCCACTACTCCATGTTAAGCTTTGTGCTTCATGGTTTAAGTTGGTATGGTCGGACCGCCTTCAATCACTCCATGGTTACGTACCGAAATACATACACACATGTTATAGTAGCAAGATAAGATAAGATCAGTTCAGTAGAGAAACCATAATTGATTTTAAAATAAATCATAATTGGTTCACGTTGTTGTGCATTAGTTGCATGCGGATAGGATGTTGTGCTTACTGAGCTTTTTAGCTCATTGCTTACGTTCATGCTGTAGGTAAGTTTCCTACCGACACTGCCTACTACAAGCTGTGGATAGATGGCGCAACAGAATGTGAAATGTGGGTATGGATTGCTACGGGGTTTCCGAAATGCGTTTAAAAGAAAATGTGTTATCATTTTGTTTTCAGTATGTATGTATGTTTAGTTTTCAGTTTCAGTAAGTTATGGCACGAGTTGCCTCTTTCAGATTATGTATGTATGCTAGCTTTCCTCATAGGTGAAGGCTAGGTACTCGAGTGAGTACACTTTAAGCAGTAAGGTTTTATGAAAGAAAAGTAGTTTTCAATTACGTTTAACTTGTGTTAAAGTTTTATGTTTTCCGCAATAAAAGTATTTTTGTAATGATTTTTTTATAAAAGAAGAAAAAAAAAAGTTACTCTAAAATTTGGGTACTTATTTTTTTCAAGACAAGTAAGTAAGTTAAGTAATTGTCACGAACCGAACCAAACGCTCCAGGTTCGCGTGGTCGGATACCGCGTGGATTTGGCGGCCATAAGTCGGGTCGTGACAAGAGGTGGTATCAGAGCAAAGGGTTTTCGTATTAGAGTGAAAAGTTTTTCTGCCATCCCGTTTCACAATTCTGCCGCCAGCGCCACAGCGCTGTAAGTTATTTTCTCACTCTGTGTAGTTGTAAGATTAGTATGAAGACATGTACCTGGTTTTAAACCCAGGTTAGATTTATTAGGATCGGAAAGGAGCAGCAAGGCTTCGTCGGCATTCTAAGGAATGGAGGAGCAGCTCCGCAGCTTCGACAGGATCTAGAGCAATAGTTTTCCAGAAGGGATAGTTTTCTCCAATTACGCGCAGCAAAGACGCATTTTTTCAGCTAAGTTACGTTGCCAGTCAACGACCAGACGAGGAGTCGCCTCAGATCCTCAAATCAGTCAGATCAGATATGTAGCAGTTTGACCTGCTTACCCAGAGAATTTCATGGATCAGCACTGCCAACGGATCAGAGTTGCGCAGCAAGAGCGTGGTGGAAACGCTATTTTTATGACATGATATGAAGAGATTGCGAGAAATCTCTAGTAAGATATGCTAAGATAAGAAGGAGTATAAGTGATAGAAATAGAAGTTAGAAATTGGTTTGTCGTGGGAACGGCGGAACCAAATTTCGTAGAAGTCCATCTTGCAACGGTTGTGCCCAAGTTGTAAAGATAAGTGCTAGAATAGCAGTAAGAGATAAGATTGATTCCCGGTTAAGGGAGATTATGAGATTGAGGAGTATAGATATTCCTAAGAATTACGATTATGCCCTTGTGTTAGGAGGGAACAGTTTGAAGCGATCAGAAAAGCTTCTTTTATCCAAACAGTAGTTAGATGTTTTAGTAGACCTTCCAACGCATCACTCGAACGATATTATGAATTTTTCCATAATAAACTTTGAAAGGATTCAAAGACAGTATTTTTAGTAAAAATGTTCAGTTATGATCTTATGTTAATGGAACCCCTTCACGTTAAAAAGACGACCAAATCCTTGAGGAAGAAATTCTAAGATAGGGGTTGTCGTACGTATGAAGTTCCGAGTTAGGAAACCGAGTACGAAAGGTCGTAAACCTCGAGGACAAATCCAAAAAAGGGGGACCTTTATGTAGAGTAAAAGGGTTCTAGTAGCATAGGATCAAGTTTCAAAAGAGAAACTATATTCAAGAAAGATTATTACAGAATGATACGATATGTTTTCCAAGAGTGAAAACGATTTTTCAGTAAGTTTTTCAAGTAAGTATAAGTTATGTTTTCAAAGTGCGACAAGATATTTGATATACTTGTCCAACTTTTTATGTAAACAGTTCCTGTGATGCAGTAGGAAAGGACAATATGTTAGTATGTCAGTATGCAGTAAGATAAGTATGATCAGTATGATAAGTAAGCAAGTTCAGCAGTATGTAAGTATGTATGTTAAGCATGATAGTATGTAAGCCAGTAAGCATGATAAGCATGATAAGTATGATAAGTATGATAAGTATGAAGATATGCAAATGAGATTATGGTTCAATATAAATGATATGATCCCATTAAATGTTAAAATGGGAATATGAACGAACCATTATGGATTTTTGGTGTATTTTGAAGAAAAGTCACCTAGAAGTATCAGAATTTTCGAGGACGAAAATTTTATAAGGAGGGTAGAATGTGATACCTAGAATTTTCATGATTGTCATTTTTCCTCTTTTAAAGGAATTATGAGCATATGTTGACATGTTTACGGGAAAAACTCAGTTAAGAGTTTTTCACACGTTTTACGAAATCTTATGGCTCAATAAGACTCAGAACAGATTTTTAAGGTTAGAAAACGCCTTTTCAGGTCGAAAAGGGCGATAAAGGACGTTTTTCCGAAAAAGTCAAAGTTTGACCGAAAAAGTCAACTTTGACCAAGAAAGTCAACGGTTGACTTGACAGTGAAAAATGATGCAGTATGACAAAATACTGTAAAATATGTCAGTATGGGCGAGATAGCCCAAGTAGACAGTAGAAACACCCTAGAAATCAAGCATCCCTAGCATTAGTTAAGGTCAAGAATGACATATTTAGTCAAGAAGTCACCCAAGAGGACTAATCAAAGTCAAAGGGCAAAAATGTCAAAATTTTCACTTTTGGGGCAAAAGTGTAAATTTTGAAAAATATGTGAAGTAAGTTAAATGACGTCGTTAGATGATGTCAATATAAGGTATTGAATTGCCTTGCAAGAAGAAATTAAGTACCAGCCACTTTTGGGGGTGAAAATGCAAAGATTTTGTCTTTCGGGGCAAAAATGTAAATTTGGGAAATATGTGATTCAAGGATGAGAAAATCACATAAAATTATGAAAAGAATGATATTTACATGGAAAGCAAGCATTATGGCCAATTTTGAAGTTTAGGGGCCTAAATGCAAAAATTTTCACTTTTGGTGCAAAAGTGTAAATTTTGGAAATTTGACGATATGAGCGTATAAAGTCACCGAGATGCTTATATCATAAAATAGGATGGGTGTGTTGATTTTTAGGACAATCGGACACCTAGATGGCATTTTTGCAAGAATTTCCATTTTCTGGGGGCAAAAGTGCAATTTTAGAAAAGTTGTGAGGTAAGCCATGACATCAGCCATAACCTCAGCCATGACAGCTCACCAATCCAGCTGCTGCTGACCTGCTTCCAACCATCCACCATGGGGGAGAAAAACAAGAAAAGTTGGAAATTTTTGGGTCAAAATGGAATTCCAAAAAGTTTGAAAAATGGTCTATAAATAGACCCATTTGTGGTGCAGAAAAAAAAAGAGGAAACACAGCCATATTATGGCCAATTTCCTGCAGAAAAACCATGAGCCAACTGGAGAGAAGAACCAAGCCAAAAGTTGGAAAAATCTCATGTGTGAGCCACCCTAGGCATGCTCGGCTTTGAGCATGGAGCAAGATGAAGAAATCTGGAAAATTTTCCAGATTTTTCTGACCTGAAGCCGTGGGAGGAGAGGAAGAAAGAGAGGAAAAAATTTTAGGCCAATCCATGGTGTATGGCCGAGGGAGAAGAAAGAGGAACCAACCATGAGCCAATGAAGATTTTTGAGCTTGGTGGGTGTGCTTGGTCGGCCTTGGAGTGCAGAAAAAATGGAGAAGAAATTTCATGGATTAGGGGCTGCAAGAGGCTCGGCAAGGGCTGCAAGGGAACACCAAAGTTGGTGAAAAAATTTTGGGACCATTTGGTGACCCAAAACCGTGAGCAAGTGCAGCCAAAGGGGAGTGGATTTTCGGATCCAAACCCTAACCTAAACCCATGGGTAAGTCAAGGTAATTCCTTGAATTTTAAGCTAATTTTTCATGCAAGAGTTGATGATAATTATGTGCATATTTGTATGATGCATGGCTGAAAATGGAGCCCCAAATGGTGGGTGAGATTCGGCAGCCAAGAGGAAGGCAGCCAAGACAAGGGAGTTCGGCTCCCATAGGTGGAACCAATTTCCGAAATTGATGAGGTGAGAAACCCTAACCCTAAGTTATGATTCAAGCATTAAATTTGGGGAATTTAATGTGTATTTAAGCTTGGTTATGTAAGAGCTTAAGCTCATTAGTTTTTGGTTAATGTATGCTAGGGTGTGAGGCTTGATTAGGGTGTGTAGCATGCTAGATTAGCTTTGCTTGTTTTTGTGTATGTGCTATGTTTTATGCTTGCTTTAGTGCTTGGTTTGCATGGTTGAATGGTTGGTATTGTCCCTACCCTAGGTGCTAGGGTGTGTAGCATGCTAGATTAGCTTTGCTTGTTTTTGTGTATGTGCTATGTTTTATGCTTGCTTTAGTGCTTGGTTTGCATGGTTGAATGGTTGGTATTGTCCCTACCCTAGGTGCAGCCGTGTGTGGCTCATGTGCTAGGATGTTAGATTTAATTTCGGTATTGCATGATTCGATTCAAATTGTGTGATGCAACCCTAGAATGCATGCAAGCCTAGGTTAAGTTCCGGTTTGGTTTGCATGGCCACGTTGGGGTAACATGTCAAAACATGTGGGACATTAGTTAACGGTGCATGTGATTGATTTAGGCTCCCGAGTGATCGGTTGAGTTAGCTTCCGAAGTAAGATGCGTAAAAACAAAGTAAACACGAAAACTGGTCAGATTCGGACTAAGTCTACCCAGTTTTCGTAAACGAAAAATAACAGGCCTTTAGAGGCCGAATTTGGGGAAACGTAAAACACAAAAGTTGTCCGGAACAACTTTTTCTAGGGGGACCTGCATGCCGTTTTTCAAAATAAAGCTCCAATGGCCTTCAAAACTGCCAAAACCCGTGGCTAAGCATTTAAGCTCCCAGACCCGGTTTCGTTTCAGGGTCAGCCAGTTTCAACTCAAAACTGGTACGTTTCTAGGCCGAATTAGGATTTTCGTAAAACACAAAAGTTTTAGGATTTTTCGAGGGCTAGAACTTTCGTGAAGAAAACTTTTTCAGATAACGTACCGATTTTAAAATAAAAATTGTTTTACGAAGGGTGCTCAGGGAATACGAAATCCCTGCACCACAAGTTTTATCAAGTGATTTTAGAAAATTGATTTTCTATCTTAAACAAGTGCTTTGGCTATGAAAATCGTTCCAAAGACGGTTTTCAACCTTAAATGAATTTACGAAGCATAAAACCAAGAGTTTGGATTTTATGACTCAAGTTATGAATTTTTACACGAAATGTAAATTTTGGGATTTCTCCCTAAGTGTTTTCCAAAGAAAAGAAATGTGATTTTCAAGATAAGTTATAGCATACGACTAGTTCACGTGTGGTAACCGGGTGTTAGACCCAAGTTGCCGGGTCAAGCCCGAGACCCGCGAGGTTGACCCTAGAAGGTTGACCATAGTTGACCGAGGTTGACCAAGGTTGACTTTTGTTGACTTTTGGTTAACTAATAGCTTTAAGTTAGTTTATCCTCACGGGTTATCCAAAGTAACCCTAACGGATACCGATAGCTAAACTAAAGGGTTATCAGATATGACCCGATAGCTTCGGATTAAGTTATTCGAACCTTAGAGGTTTAGTTGGCTTAGCACGCCAGGTTACCAAGTGTAACCAAGTTATAAGTTTTGCACTTAAGGGGACATACAACCAATGTCATGTAGACATGTTAGTTAGTTTTCCAGCATTTTCTTGAGATTAAGTAAAGCATGTCCTTGTTAAGCAGGCAGAACCTGCAGCTGTACCAGGAGTGGAACAGCACTAGGAAGGGACAGTTAAGCAAGAACGTATGACGGAAAGGTAAGTACAATTCCGCCTACGGCATGAACATGTTTGTTTGCATAAGATGTGTTTAGAAATCATGAATAGGATTTCATGAGTCATGTTGTTATGCAGTATGATATGTTAAGTTAAGCAGTATGCTATGTATGTTCATGTTAAGTATACAATATGTGTTATGTTCATGTTAAGTATACAATATGTGTTATGTTCATGATATGCAATATGTGTTACGTTCATGTTATGCAATATGTCATGTAGTATGTATGCATGTTTAGATAAGTTAGTAGGTATGCAATGCATGTTTATGTTTTATGTTAGATATTGTGGTATCACGAAGTATGCTCACTAAAAATAAGTCAGATGGTAAGATATGAGTTAAGCTAAGTAGGACATATTGTGTTGTACTGACGCTGCCTCTGTGGTAAGTTAAAACGGCACGTTCCACGGTTTGACTTGATATGGAAGGGCTGCCTCCACTACTTCATGTTAAGCTTTGTGCTTCATGGTTTAAGTTGGTATGGTCGGACCGCCTTCAATCACTCCATGGTTACGTACCGAAGTACATACACACATGTTATAGTAGCAAGATAAGATAAGATCAGTTCAGTAGAGAAACCATAATTGATTTTAAAATAAATCATAATTGGTTCGCGTTGTTGTGCATTAGTTGCATGCGGATAGGATGTTGTGCTTACTGAGCTTTTTAGCTCATTGCTTACGTTCATGCTGTAGGTAAGTTTCCTACCGGCACTTCCTACTACAAGCTGTGGATAGATGGCGCAACAGAATGTGAAATGTGGGTATGGACTGCTACGGGGTTTCCGAAATGCGTTTAAAAGAAAATGTGTTATCATTTTGTTTTCAGTATGTATGTATGTTTAGTTTTCAGTTTCAGTAAGTTATGGCACGAGTTGCCTCTTTCAGATTATGTATGTATGCTAGCTTTCCTCATAGGTGAAGGCTAGGTACTCGAGTGAGTACACTTTAAGCAGTAAGGTTTTATGAAAGAAAAGTAGTTTTCAGTTACGTTTAACTTGTGTTAAAGTTTTATGTTTTCCACAATAAAAGTATTTTTGTAATGATTTTTTTATGAAAGAAGAAAAAAAAAAGTTACTCTAAAATTTGGGTACTTATTTTTTTCAAGACAAGTAAGTAAGTTAAGTAATTGTCACGAACCGAACCAAACGCTCCAGGTTCGCGTGGTCGGATACCGCGTGGATTTGGGGGCCATAAGTCGGGTCGTGACAATATCATCGATCATGTGTCATACTGTCATTCCAACCATAGGTGCTGGAACGAATCGTCGAATCTGGGGAGGTAACCCATCTCGGAGCAACTGTAGCGCATGCAACTCTGGGCTATCCAAGTCCTGCGGGATATGAGGTAACATCACCTCCTGAAATCTCCGGCAATAATGACCCATGGACTCATAAGGGTAGGCGTGCCAGTCTGCTACGTAGCCAAGATATCGCTCGTGGTACATATCCTGGTAGATCTCGCGGTCCCGATAAGGCATACCAGCACCCTCATCTGGTAAGGGCCCAAAACGTGCGATCAATATGGCACGAAAATCTGCCCACGTGCGTCTCGGCATCGCTCTCTCATCTAGCGTCATCCACCACAATCTAGCATCCGCTGCCAAGCATCTGCTAGCTAATGAAACCTGCAGGCGAGCCTCAATGTGGCATATACGGAAGATCGCCTCCATGTCGTATAGACACGACGCTAATGACACTGTCCGTCGCGTGCCGTCAAATAACATAGGTTGCAGCCCGTAAAACGACATCGCGGCGTCCCGATCCTCATCCACTCGATCAGGATCCATATTGACGAATCTACAATACCAAAATCACATAATAAATATTTATGCATAAAAATATAAATTTAACTTACAATAATGGTGGCGATAGCAGGCAAATTGTGAAATCGGATAGCAGGAAACCACTCTAATACCAACTCTGTAACGACCCGCCTAGCACAGGCCGCTACTGTACATACATACATACTTAACGTGTCTTACATAACGTTTTTACTTACTTAGCATAAATAGCGGAAAATTTTTTTTTTATACGGAACATACAAATATATAAACGAGTATTAAATAGAGATGTTCGAATATAAAATAATATATATGAAATGACAAAACGCTTAGCGGCTATCATTCCCACATTTCAAAGCTCGTCTTGCCACGCTCCACCATCTTGCATCAGGGATTGCCAGTAGGTTGCTTACCTACAGATAGACATAAGATGTGAGCTTTCGCTCAGCAAGCACAACTATTATAAACCGCAATACAAAAACAAAACATAACATAACATAACATAACATAACATAACATGACATAACATAATCATACATGAGCCATTTTTACTTCATTATGCTTTCTTATTCTTTCATAACATTCTTTCATATCTTAACTTACTTATGGGCCCCTTAACATAAGTGTCCGTACCTGACACGCAACTATGGAGTGGTTAGGGCGGCTAGCCCAGTCCAACTCAAACCATAGACCTAACCCAACCTAACGCGGGTCGGCACGACACAGGCAACTTGCTTGCCATCATACTTACTTTTCATCGTGTCATACTTTGGTTTTATTCTTATTTGTTGACATACTTCATGATGTCACTTGTAAATAAATCATAAAACATATCATAGCATTTCATGAACTTTAAAAGCAAATCATATCCTATCATAACATCATATAAACTATACATACATCACATAACATATCATAGCATATAAACATCAGGCAAGTAACACAACAAAAGCCTATGCTGTAGGCGGAGTTGTACTTACCTCGTCTGCTATGTCCTACACAGTGTTACTCCAAGTTAGGGTGCAACAACAGGTTATCTCCTGTTATTTCAAAGGACATAGGGTAAGGATTCATAATCATAAAATGTTGGTAACCTAACCAATATCCATACATAACCTTAGTTATATGTCCCCCATACATACACATAATAACTTACTTGGTTACAACAAGTAACCCTAGAGTTTAAGGTTTACCATACTTAGATCATAACTTATTAGGTTACATAGGGTAACCTTGGGTACTAAGCCAAACATACATAAATAGGATTAGGTTACTATTCCTAACCTTGGGCCTAAACCTTAACATTCTCAACCCACATCCTGATGGGTTACTACGGGTATCCCTGGGTTTGAGGTCCATAAACCAACTTAGTATCTTGTTGAGTTACATTGGGTAACCCATGGTGTGAACCAATTTTGGTCAACTTGGGTCAACTCTTATTGGATCTCTAAAGTCCAAGCTCCTAAGTAGAATCCTATTGGGTTATTATGGGTAACCTTGGGCTTTGAGCCTAGTCCAATAACTCGGGTATCCTTCCTGGTTACCATTGGTCATCATCTTATTACCAATTTTTAAGACAACTTAGGGTCCAAAATTCCCTTTTACTTTTCTTTAGAAAAACTTAGCATTTTATGTCCTTTTTATACAAAATCCTCTGTTCAACTCATGAAAATTTGTAACTCTTAAGGTAAGGTTTGTAAAAATGATTAAGTGTTGGAAACTGCCTTTGGAATAGTTTCCCACAGTCAATTTATCAGTACATGTGCAGGAATGTCCTTTTCCTGCACTGTTTTAGAAAATCCTATGTAGGAATTTCCTGTTTCCTGCATAGTTTTTGAAATCCAATTTTATTTGAAAATATGGACTGAATTCGAAAAAGTTTTCTTCATAAAAGTTTTATATCTCGAAAATCCCTACAACTTTTGTGTTTTACTCAATACTTAGTTTGGGCTCTAACCTACCCATTTCCCCTATTGAAACTATCTGGCCGTGCATGAAGTCTGGGCATGGTTAGGCTCGGATTTTTGTAAAAATCAGGGCCACTGGAACCTTATTTTAGAAAACGGTTTACGTTTGCCATTAGGAAAAACTCTTCTCTACAACTTTTATGTTTTACATTTTTCTTAATTCGGCTTCTAAAGGCCTCAAATCCTGCTTTCCAGAAACTGGCCAGTTTTTACCCGAACTGGCAGTTTTATTACTTAAATTCATTTTTTGTCCTAATTTACGCATTCTAACTTAACCGGTCACACCGGGAGCCTAAGATTAGTCATGCAGCATTTTTCTAACATAAAGTTCTATCATTCACATAATCAATCATACTCATGCAAACCATTGATGATTTTGCTCCAACTAAGGTTTGCATAAGTTTTGGGTTTGCATAATCCATTCAACACATCTAGCAACCTAGCATGCATCTTCTACAACATTCTTGAACATTTTGGGGACATACAACCATATCATACATCAAGCATACAAACCCTAATTTCATGCAATTCTAATCACATATTCATGCAAAGCATATTGATCAAAACCACATAATCTTGCATACTTTGCAAATTAAAACCACCTAAGCACCTAAATCAAGCACAAACCTACAATTTCTAAACTTGGGCAAGGAAATTAAATGAGATTATGCTCTTACATACAATGCTTGAAATACGCTTAAATTTCCAAATTGAAGCTTGAATTGAAAAGCTTAGGGGTCAAAGGGTTTACCTTAATCAATTCAAGAAGTTGGCTAGCTTGATTCAACTTTTCCCGTTCTCCCTTGCTTTCCACCACAACCGGCCTCCCTTAGCCCTTGGGGTTCCAAAAAAAATTCGGCCACTTGTCTATTGTTCCAACAAAGTCCGGTCACCACCTTGCACTTCCTTTCTTCAAATTTTTTTTTTTTCTCTCTTCTCTTTGAGTTTGGATTTTAGGGGGAGAGGATGAAGAAATTTTGGGCATAATATAGGGGCATTTCTCCTTTTTTGTGAACCAAAATGAGCTCCCCCTCTCATCTATTTATAGGTGAAAAAGAATTAAATTTTTGGATTTATTTTTAATCCAAAATTTGCTTATTTTTAATCCAAAAATATTTGCCCAAAAGTCCCCTTAAGTGGCCGGCCACATTGTTCTAGAACAAGCCAAGAATTCTTTCCAATTTTCTTTAAATCTAATAAATCACTTAATTATCTTGTTGATGAGGTGTCCTCTCTCTTACACCTTGTTTGGCTCTTTTTCTTAAAATGCAGTCCATATTCATACTAATACAAATATTTCCAATACTGTTATCAACTAATAACAGTATTATTATACTGGACTGCAGTCCAAAATTTATCTGTGTATAAATGGACTGTATAAAAATTTTTCTTATTACTTAAAGCCATTTAGCCCTTAATATCCTAATTAATGTACTTGATTTTTCTATGGTGGTTTTAAATCTTATTCCTGCTATCTTGTCAGTAATGACGGTTTTTCACAGTATGTTTTCTATACTGCTTATCATATTACAGTACCGTCATACATTTGACATTTCTGGTCAACCTTTGACTTTTCCAGTCAACTTTAAAGTCAACTTTGACTTTTTCGGTCAAACTTTGACCAATATAAAATCATAAGAATTTTCTTCCCTTTTTACTCAAAAGGTCACATGCTTGACTTAAGCTATCATTTTCGAGTCTTGTAAAATCATAAGAACTCATAAAACTTGACAAAAACCCTAACCAGGCTTTTTCATAAATACTTTCACGGTACACATTAAATTCCTTTGAAAGGAAATCGCAATATCGTAAAAACTAGTTATTACATTTCTGAAGCGCCTAGGCACTGCACAAAGGCGCCCTGACACCACGGACAGTCTCCAAAGTGCCTAGGCACTCCATAAAGGCCCAATGGCACTACGAATAGATTTCCGAAGAGCCTAGGTGCCACTAATAGATCTCTAAAGCGCCTAGGCACTTTACAAGGGTGCCATGGCGCTGTGGAAAAAAAAAAGGGCATAAAGATATATCGCAGCACCCCCACAAACAACCCCTCCTCCCACCTGTCGATTCTCATTCTCCCTCACTCCCACGACACTACCACTCTCTCAATCTTCCATGAACCCTACTTGCCCATTCTCAGTTTCTTTTCCAACATTCCCTTTTCCGCCGTCTCAAAAAAAAAAAAAAACCACCTAAAAAAACCTTGCACTCCATCTTTATAGCCCACTACGAAGCCGTGCATTTTGGAGGAGTTCTCTACCAGCTTGAGGATTTGCTTTCTTCCATGCCAAAATTTTATCCTGGACGACCGTTGTGCTTTTGTGAATTTTGCAGATTTTGGGTGGTGATTTTGAAGACTTTGGTTTATTTTTGTGATCGTGGGTTGCTAGGGTATGTTATTTGAGAATAGAGATCTTGCTTTGAATATTTGGTGATTGTTCTCGGTTTATCATTATGGAGTTATGGTATTTTTAGTAATTTGTGCTTTAACTTGATATTATTGAAAGTTAATCTTGGTGTTGGATATTTGTGGGGATTATTGGTTGTGGTTATAGACGTGTAACTGGTAGTGTGATTTGTTAAGAACTGGTATTATTGGCCTTTTAGAGTTTTAGAATTGATGATAGCAGTTTGGTGTTGGGAATGTTTTATGGTCGTTCGTTTCTTCAAGTTTAGAGTTGCGAATATTGGTGTGGTGAAACATTTGGTGCTTGCTCTTGCTCTCCATGGCTCCTAAACGTCAACGTGGTGTTTCGACTACCTCTTCATCCTATGACAATTAAGTTCATCAGTAGTGAAGCTGCCACATATAACAGTGATACTATTGTGTTCTAAAAAGTATCGTTCCAAATAAGGGCCTCAAACCTGATGCGTTCTATAAGCGTCAGATGTTGGATAATATTGAAAAGCAGAAGTGGCAAACTTTCACCACTTATCCTCAAAAAGCTAGGATAATTTATGATATGAATAAGACGATACTGTGGTTTATTAAGCATTATTGAAATTATAATGTAACCGATCGTCATTACGGATGCAGAATTAAGAATAAAGACTAAGAATGCTCTAGAATAATCAGGAATAATATTTGGAGTAATGAGGACTAACTAGCTTCAGGTCCTAAGAAAAACCTATACGCGGTCCAGTTAAGTGCAGAAAAATTCTGAACTGCAGTTTAGTATTATTGTATAATTAATAGTTAAAATAGTTTTTGCACTATCTAGATTATTAAGAAAATGGACTGCATATTAGGAGGGAGTGCCAAACATGGCCATACTTGGAGGCCAAGTCATTATAGATAATTATGCAAATTTTGGGATTTATGGATTTTATGGAAAGAAATAAAAAAGATAAGTATGAAAATTTTTTTTTTTTTTTTTTTTTTTGCCTAAGCTCTCCATATGGCCTGCTACTTTGAGGAATTAGGAGGCAATATTTTTGTACTTAAGGCAAATATGTAATTCAAGAAAGGTGAATCGAAAAAAAAATAATTGTGAAAAATTATGAAATTTTCACCTATAAATATAGGTGGGTTGTGAAAATTGAATCATTTTAATTAGTCCCTCAACTTTTAGTTCCCTTTAAACTTTTTCCTCTATAGCCCTTAAAAGAGAGAAAGAGAGAGAGAGGGTGGTCGGTTGTCATGGTGGAGAGGTAGAGCAATAATTTTTTCTCATTTCAAGACTAGAATCAACTCTTTCAAAGCTCTAAAGGTATTATCTTGATCCTCTAACAAAGATCTTCATTAAACTTTGCTTGAGGAATTAATGTGTATTTCAAGTTATGGGTTGTAAGCGCATAAGCTCATGTTTCTTATTGTGCTAGATCTATGCTTAGGTTATCTTGTTTGCTAGCTCTAAGCATGGGTTTGATTTTATGCTCTAGGATGAGTTTTAAGGTAATGAATGCTCACCATATGTTTGTGATTATGCTCTCACATGTTTTAACATAGATATTTTATACATGATGGTTATGTGAATGCTTTGTGTATGTTCGTTAAGAAATTAACCTCAAGACACAATTTGGTAAACAAGTAAGTTATCAATATTGTGTTTATCAAGAACATGAGAAAAGTGTACGTTAGAATATTAAAAACGAATCCTACGCATTGCATGTTGCTGTAGGCTAACGGTTTCGACCGTTTGAGGTAGTGTGCATGGATTTTAAGCAAGAATCAACAAAATATAAACCGCCAGTTTTTGAAAACAATTTGGACAATTTTCTAGAAACTGAATTTTGAGCTCCTTAGAGACCAAATTTGAAAAAGTTATAACTTTAAAGTTATAGAAAACAGAAAATCCTAGGAGCTCAGGAGACAGTTTTTCGAAAAGGGACTCCAAAGGCCTCTGTTTTTATGAGTTTTCAAAACTGGCTGGTCCAGGTACTGTACATGGCCAGAATTCTTCAAGGAGAAAAACGAGCAAATTAAAGATAGATTTAAGTTTTTGGCAAAAAGCAAAAGTTGTAGGTTCTGACAAGATCTACAACTTCTATAGAGGAAAATTTTCCAAATTCGAAATTAATTTAAAGATAAAACTAAATTTTCAAAACTGAGCATTGAAGTAGAAATTCCTACTCACATACAATGTAAAAGGCTGTTTTTGTTTTTATTTAGAAAAATTAGTTTCCAAGGTTTTGTAACTCTTTTTAAAGAAACAATGGTTTTATGGAGATAAGTTTCAAAGAGGTTTAAATCCATTTGAAGTTTCACAAATGATTTTTTTTAAAAGGATAATTTCAAGTTCAAGTATTATACCAAGAAATATTTGATTTATGAAGCTAAGATATTTTCGAAGTAAATAAGGTGTCTTCTAAAAAAACAATGTATTTTTGAGAAAAAAGGAAATAATAAAAAAATAGACCCAAGTTACTTAAGTATAAATAACAATTTTATGACGGATGGTAGTCAGTTTAAAAACTGACTTGTTGGTCAATGAATATGTTATGGTTTGCTGGGTAATAAGGTAGAATGATTCTTACGCCCTATTTGAAAACAGGAATATAATATAACCTGCTGTCGTGCCTTGTTGGAACGATAAACCAAAAGTATAGGACAATTTGTAAGTACAACTCTACCTACAATATGAGTAAAATATTTTTATTGCTTTACATGTTTTCAAAAATGATGCATTGATTTACATGATGTATATATGTTTTATGTTCTATTATTATGGCATCATGAAAGCATACTCACTAATAATAAATCACATGACAAGAATAAGATCAAGTTTTCAAGTAAGAAACAATAAAGATTTAAGTTTTTAAATATGATCAAATTAAGAACAAGTTTTCAAGAATGAAGGCAAGCAAGTGGCCTTGTGTCATACCGACCTGTCACAATGGCGGGTTTAATCCATGGCTGTGTGCCACAGTACATACACTCATGTTCATGTTATGAAAGGGGCCAAAGCTATGTTAAAACAAGAAAGTATAATAGATTCATGTTAAATTAACATAAGAAAGCATAATCGGTTCATGCATTCTTTTACTAAAATGATTTTGTGGGAAGAAAGTTGTACCTGCTAGGCAAAAGCTCATAACTTATGCTTACATTGTAGGTAAATGGTAAGATGCCTGCAACTTAATTTGGTGGGCCATGGAGACGATATAGCACATGAAGGGCGGTGTGGAATACCACTACGCAGACTTTTCTGCAAACTCTTTTGAGCTATAAACATATACATATATGCTTAAATAATTGTACCATGCTATATTTCAGATAAAAGTAAGGATTATGTGAGACTTTATGATGTGTAAAACAAGTAATGTGTAAGCATGATAAAGTTTACCCAAATGAATATGGATTAATTTATTTACGTTGTGTTTTTTTTTTAATATAAAATTCTATTCTAAATTTCAATAAGTTTAAGTATTTCAAACAAAGATTTAATTTAAGTAAGTATGGTAACGGCCTATGTAGTCGGGTTGTTTCACTTTGGTTCAAGAATTTTACATAAATGCAAAGTATAGTGCAGACCATATGACGGTTATACAGGGGAAACCAATATCGTTTGATCACTCCACCATCAACAAATTTTATGATCTCGATGATATCGACGATGATGAGTATTCTTACTACCTCGACGAACACTTAGATTGCGAGGAAGTGCTTAAATTTCTAGTTGGCTCAAGAATTAAATAGAGACTTAATGAGGGGGTTGCTATATTGTTTATGGGAAGCGCCTTTGATAAGCATACCAAGGCTTGGTTATTCTTTATTAGAGCAAAATTGATGCCAATCACTTATTTTAGCAATGTGACCAAGGATCAAGTAGTTATTTTGTATGCTATTCTAAGTGGAAAGTCCATTAATGTAGGACAATTGATCCAACAATCTATCAAGCAGGCACTTCGTGGTTCTACATCAGGTGGATTGCCACAACCATCTCTGATAACTGTACTTTGCAAGTAGGCTGGCATTCCCTTACCAATTGGTGGAGAAGAATTAGGAACCAAGCCAGAGATTGATCATATCTTCATATCTGGTCTTCACAGCAGGGATAGAGGAGCGAGACTGAGTTCAGATCCTTCCAACTAACCCCGATGTCCTCCACCGTCAGCCTTACCGGCAGCCAACTGGAGCAACGATTTAATCGTTTTGAAAGCCGAGTTAACCAGTTTATGGCATTCAGATTCAATACAACAACATCATGGCCCAATTGCCAGCTGCCAACTTCGGTCCACCATCCATACCATTTCCCACGATCCCGACCTTTGCTTCACATCCACTTGCACCGACTGGAAAGGAGGCAGAGCATGATGACGAGGGACACTAACACCCCCTCGATTAGGGAAGTCCTCAGTACTTTATCTTCTTATTTTTATTCCATTGAGGACAATGTTAGTTTCTAAGTTTGGGGGTTAATCTTCTATCCTAGGATCGTTTTGTTTTGTTCGTTTTTAGTGTTTATTTGCTTTAGGTTGCTTATTTGTTTCTTTTTATATCCTTAAAATTATTTATAAAAAAAAAAAAAAAGGGTTTTGAATGATGATTAGGTTTGATATTTGAGGCCAATGATAGAGCATGATTGAACTTTCTTGTAGCTTATGGAAATTGATGAACATTATGTCTATGTGTGCGCTTGATCCCATGTTGGTTTTGTTGGAAAAATCGGATCCGGTATCAGAGTTACGACGCAGCGGAAGTTTTAAAATTTTTATGCCGATTCGGAAAAGTAGCTCATGATGCATATAACAATAAATTAAATTCATGATCAAGCGTACCTTATTTCTTGGATTCCGGAATTAGTAGAGCATTTGACCAATGTATCTTCTCTACTATTCTCGAGTTCCACGTCTTAGAGTATGTGTGGGCACACGTTCTATGAATTCAAGCGACCGGTAATGCTTTCCGAAGTCTAGATCCCTCCTTCTCAATTCCGATGATCCTCGTTGAGAATATGATCCAGTTTCTTTCTTCAAAACTACAAAACAGGAACCGGTTAACCTCCTATGAAAATAATCACTCGGTCTAACCTTCCTTACAATTTTGATTTAATGGAATTTTTTTTTCTCTCACAAGATAGCCGAATTTTTGATGTGGAAGAAACCCAAAATGTTTTTCCTTTTTTTCTCCCAAAAAACGTTTTCCTTTTGAAAAAATATCCAAAAAAAAAAAAATTCGTGAACTCTAAGCCGTTATATAGAAGTCTAATTCTTTTCAAAATTTATCTCCTTCTTGAAAAATAATATTTTTCTGGATAAATTTTGAACCAAAAGATCATACAACTTTAGGACTAGATTCATTGAACCTAAAATGTTTTTCCATTGGGAGATAATCCCCAATAAAATTCGGCCACAAAGAGAAAAAGATGTTGATTGGTGGTTCATAAATCAATAATCTAAACTAATCAAAAGATCTTAATCTTATCTAGATTCAAATTTCTTTTAAACCTTTTCGAATTTAAATAAGATTCTCTTAATTGAATAAATATTTTCCACAAACATTATCCATATTAATTAATTTAAATCAATGGAATATTTCAATTTTTCTTTCCTTACAAAAACTGTGCACCTCTTTTAATTAGGAACGAAAAATCCATGAAATAATCTCCATTATTTAAATCAATTAATAATTTAATGTTAGGAATATATTTGAATAATTTTGAAACAAAATTTTCTTCCTTCCACGTAATTAAAAAAAAAAAACCGTGCATCTCCTTTAATTAAGAGAGAAAAATTTTGTTTTCCAAAATTAAAACACAATCTTATTTTCAAAATTCAAATTAACCAATCACATGTTGACAAATCATTTGTCTACATATTTTACATGTCCAATCCTTTTTGAATTGCATGTTAGAAAGTATCAAGTCTTAATAGACATTATTAAATTCCATTTAAATTTACCAATCTCATTAGGAACAAATCCCGAGACGCTATACGGAACTATATGAGCTAATAGAGGGACCCGATGGACATATGTAAAGAAGCTCCAATAATTGTGAAAAATTAATCTCAGATTAATTCTTCATCAATTATCAACTTCAAAACTATTCCACTAAAAGTTTGAAGCTGAACTCCTGTTAAGATATCGTATTATGAAAGTTCTCTCACGCAGTGCTTCTTCCATGATTTATTAATCGCTTGCATAATCCCCATATATTATCCATGATTGAATTAAGGGCTTTTTTCGTTTTACCTTTTTAATTATTTTAACTTAAAGTTCCATTATTCTCCATTGAAAGAGCCACCAATTGTAAAACCATATAATTGGTAAACTATCAGAGAACACAAAGTAAACCGATGGCCAAGATCTTATTATACTATTTTTCAATTCTTGAATAATGCCTTTAAGTAAATAACATGTACTATCATTAAAATAGCTATAGATTCCGTATCTATGAATCTTGATTTCTCCATCCATAAGTTATGTACCCAAAACACAAGTATATTGACCATGAATTAACAGTGTCTCACCTATAGTGCGTCAAAGTACATAAGTCATGAATACGAACTCAAGTAATCATTTCAGGATTAAGATTAATGCATAATGATAATCAAAGCATCATTGATTCTTATAAACGGAATTATTAAACGGAATCAACTAACACTTTAGGTCCAATCCAATATCATACCTCAATACTGGTATACATTAAAGTTTCTACTCAGAACCTATCCAATGGCCAAGACAAACCATCCCTCCAAGGAAGTAGACAACCTTTACAATCTTATCATGAATAAGATCCCCAAATCTTATTCCATCGATTGTGGACTATTTATTTAGACTGTTATCAAATTACTACGTCTTCTATATATACCCCGTACATATATATATATGGTAATTTGATATATTACCAACAGCCTAAGAGTATTTTATGTTTGCTCAAAATAACCGTACAATCAACAAATGAAAGTAAATATGACACAACTTATTAAACATGAATAACTTCCTCTTATTAATATCAAAATATTATATTTACAGAAAATCCCTAATATTGATTTTATATCCTTATGGCACATTTAGATCCCAACAAGTTTTACTTCGTTGATGGTTCTTTGACACTTTGAGCACGTAAACTTAAACATTTAACTGTTTTGCTTGCTTAGAGAATGCTTATGTGAATAAAGTGATTTTCATGATCTCATAGAGCTCTAGAACTTGTCTGATTGTCACTCAAAGCGAAATCCAAGATTGCATATATCATGGACATGATTTAGGCATTCTTTGGACCATTTGAGCCTTTCAAGCCAACCTACAGGACATGATATTATCCCTAGTTCACCCTTTTGAGCCTAAATTACTATTTTCTTTGTCACCTGCAACTTAGCCTAACTTCCAAATAATTTTTCCTAATTTTGTCCTTCACCCAATATCATAAGTTGATCATTCTTGGATGTCATTACTTTAGAGTTATCATATGGGGGTTTGGGTGGAGTTTCGAAATGCTGTGATATAAAAAATTATAATAATAATAATTAAAAATATAAATAAATATACATAAATATATATACACAAATAAATAAGTTTGGGGGTGGGGTTATGTAAAAAAAATAAAAATAAAAATAAATTGGGTAAGAGTAAGTTTGGGGGAATAATTGAGGGAATGTAACAAAAGCTCTGCAAAGTCTGAGAATGATTGTGACTATGAGTGATTCGAACCATATATATCCTTATCCTATCTCAGCCTTAGCCATTCATTATGAGCCAAAAAAGTCCTGATGATTTTTGATGTTGTGAATAGCCGACATTAGTGGAGAGTGACGAAAAAAGCAAACTTATGGAGTTCTCAATTTGATTTATATAGAGGTCCATTTTGCAATCATGTGTTTGCATAAACTGATCTGAGTTGCAAATGGTTAAGGGCAAAAGGTTACACACACACACACTCAAGGAACCAAACGTAAGGTTGGATTAATTTTGGGTTTGAAATTCTACATGTTCACAATTTATTGAATGTTTCCGAGCTACAAGTTATATGAAACCATTGAGGTCTGTAATTCTATGAAATCAAATAGTTATTCTGCTTTGGCATTTTAGCTTTTCAATTTATTGTTTTTGTTTTGCTCGAAGACTAGCAAATGTTAAGTTTAGGGGTATTTGATAAGTGAGTTTTGTACTCATGAATTGAATATTTTTGGCCTGATATTTAGTTGGTTTTTGAGCATTTTTATTAGCATTTTATGTGTTTTTTGTGCTATTTTGCAGTGTAGGAAGAAAATTAGCATTCATGGTTAAAGAAAGAGACAACAATGCATGAGAATAAAGTCAAAAATCATCTTCCATGCAAGCGGAGCACCACAGCACTTCACGATAGCGCTATAGCACCTTAATTCAGCATCCGAACAATTTGGAGGGCTTAGGCATCCACAAGAGAGCGCCTAGGCACTGGCGTAAAATATTCAGAGTGCCTAGGCACTAACAAGGAAGCACTTAGGCACTGACAGAGGAAGTTTGGAATGCCTAGGGGCTTGCAACTCACTACAACAAATGGTAGATTACACGACGGGGATTACATGACGGTTTCAAAAACCCGTCGTGTAAAACCCTGATTACACGACGGTCAACGGTGACCGTCGTGTAAGACTACGAGTATTACACGACGGTCACCGTTGACTGTCGTTGAAGCCTGAGGATTCAACGACGGTCACATAGACCGTTGTTTAAGGCCCAAGAAATTGGGCCTTAAACGACGGTCACTATGACCGTTGTTGAAGCCTCCACAAAGACGGAGGATTCAACGACGGTCATATTGACCGTCGTTTAAGGCCCCATTTCGTGGGCCTTAAACGACGATGGCCCCATTTAAACGACGGTCAGAGTGACCGTCGTTTAAGGCCCCATTTAAACGACGGTCACTATGATGTGACCGTCGTTGAAACTGCCCTCTTTGGGGAGGCTTCAACGACGGTCAGAGTGACCGTCGTTTAAGGCCCCCGAAATGGGGCTTTAAACGACGGTCACTCTGACCGTCGTTGAAACCTCCTATTTTGGGAGGTATTACACGACGGTCATTGACTTAACTGTCGTATAAGGTTAGGATTACACGACGGTCACCACAAACCGTCATGTAATTTTCTTGCTTTTTAAACCCTCATTTCTCGTGTCTCTTCTTTTTCATCTGACAGAACCGAAGCGCAGCCACGAAAAAAATTACAGATCCCGTCACCATGAAAAATTGCAGAACTGAAGGCCTGCGAATCCAGATCTCTTCAACTATCAAGGTCCAGAACTAGTACTACATCTATTATATTAATTATTTACTTCCGCTTTTGACTTATTATTTAAATTTATTTTGATAAAATATGGTCGATATATATATATATATCTAAATTAATGATAAATTATTGTTTTTTTCTTTTATTTTTTACAGTTTGATTTGTTAAATTATTTGGAAAGCTTAATTAATATGTTGTATGTTATTTAAGTGGAGAAATCTTTATTGTTGAATAAATTGTATGATCTTCAATTTCGATTTAGGTCGGGTTCTTGGAAATGGATCGAAAATGGATGTGGGCAAATAGATTGACTAGAAAATATCGAGATGGTGTTGAAGAATTTTTGTCCTTTGTCAAAACTGACATGAAGAATGATAAGATTCGATGTCCGTGTGTGGATTGTGGAAATCATAGATCTCATTCAGTTGATGAAGTTAGAAGACATTTGCTTGCCCGTGGGATTATTTGTTCGTACCAAACATGGTATTTACATGTTGAGGATTGTTTGAATATTAGAACTACGAATAAGAAAGGAAAAGAACCTCTTGTTGATGAAGAAGTAGGAGATAATTTGTTTGATATGGTTAATGATTTGGAAGAACAATTTGTTCATCGGCCGGAGTTATTTGATGCAATGATGAATGATGCCGAGTTGCCCTTGTACGACGGGTGTAGTAAATATACGAAATTGTCCGCATTAGTCAAACTATGGAACATGAAGGCTTCGGGAGGGTGGACAAATTCTAGTTTCACGACTATTTTAGAATTTCTAAGAGAGGTTCTACCGGTTGATAATAAAATACCAGCTAGTATGTACGAAGCTAAGAAGACGTTGAGCACTCTAGGAATGGAATATGAAAAAATTCATGCTTGTCCAAATGATTGCGCCTTTTACCGAAAAGAGTATGAGGATTTGGATGAATGCCCAGTTTGTAAGGAGTCAAGATGGAAGAAGGGCAAGAAGCCAACGAATGATAGCAAATGAGTGCCGGCAAAGGTCTTATGGTACATTCCTCCAGCGCTGCGTTTGCGGCGTTTATTCCGTAATGCCGATCATGCTAAGAATTTGACTTGGCACCATGATAAACGTGTTGAAGATGGCATGCTTAGACATCCAGCCGATGGACCACAATGGAAGACCTTCGATGTCGACCATCCTGACTTTAGTGCTGAACCACGGAATCTACGGCTTGGTTTGTCAGTGGACGGAATGAACTCACATGGTAATATGAGTAGTAGGCATAATACTTGGCCCATCATATTTGTCAACTATAATCTCCCACCGAAGTTGAGCATGAAGCGGAAGTTCTTGATGTTGACTTTATTGATATCGGGTCCTCAACAACCATGGAATGACATTGATGTGTACTTGGCACCGCTGATCGATGATCTAAAGATCTTATGGGAAAAGGGGCTCGAAGTTAGAGATGCTTACCGTCAACAGACATTCACACTCCGTGCAATGTTAATGTGGACAATTAATGACTTTCCCGCTTATGGAAACCTATCTGGTTATTCAGTAAAGAGTTCTATCGGTTGTCCCGTTTGTATGAAAGAAACTTCTTCCATCCGCTTGAAGCATGGTAAGAAAACCGTTTTCCTCGGTCATAGGAGATTCTTACCAAAAAATCATCGATACCGCAAGCAAAAAAAGGCTTTCGATGGTAAAACGGATGAAAGAATCCCTCCCCGGGTTTTGACGGGCGAAGACGTTTTTGAGATGGTTAAGGATTTGAAAGTGGTGCTCAGGAAACGAAAACGAAGTTACAAGGATCCGGTGGTTGATGGACCTTGGAAAAAACGGTCAATCTTCTACGAACTTCCATATTGGAGGACGCTTTATGTTCGTCATTGCTTGGATGTGATGCATATTGAGAAAAATATTTGTGAATCAATAGTGAGCATGTTGCTTGACATTCCTAATAAGAGCAAAGATGGTGAAAAGGCACGGATGGATCTCCAGGATTTGAAGATTAGACTTAACTTGATCCCTACGAAAAGAGGGAATGCCACTTACTTACCACCGGCAAAGTACACATTGTCACGACAAGAAAAAAGAAAGTTTTGTGAGTGGATCGCTGCTGTAAAAGTGCCGAACGGGTATTCTTCCAACTTCAAAAAGCTGGTGTCGATGAAGGATCTGAGGTTGGTTGGAATGAAAACACATGATTGTCATATCTTGATGCAACAGTTTTTACCTCCTACCTTGCGAGGAGTGTTAACGAGGGATGTTAGATTCGCAATTACCAAGATATGCTCATTTTTCAATTCGATTTGCTCCAAGGTTATTGATCCATTGACACTAGATTTGCTACAATCAGAGTTAGTCAAGACATTGTGCTTGCTTGAGAAGTACTTTCCTCCCTCATTTTTTGACATAATGATTCATCTAACGGTGCACTTAGTCCGGGAAGTTAAGTTATGTGGACCGGTGTACTTGAGATGGATGTATCCTTTTGAAAGGTACATGAAGGTTTTAAAGGGTTATGTCAAGAACCAAAATAGGGCGGAAGGATGTATAATAGAAAGCTACATAGCGGAGGAATCGGTAGAGTTTTGCTCCGAGTATTTGTCCACCGCGGAAGCGATTGGGTTGCCAAAGACTACACACATTGAATCTAAATGACTATCTGTCGGCATTCCATCTTCGGTAAATCGAGGTGAATGGGAGAAAGCTTGTCTCTATACCTTACATAATAGGGTTGAAGTGGAGCCATTTATTGAGGTTCACCTGCAGGAATTAAGAGATAGAAATCCAAGAAAAGGCAGAAATGAAAAGTTGTTACAAGATGAACACAATCGGTCGTTTCGTACATGGATTCGACAACATGTCTTTGAGAAGGACGGCTTTTCGCAAGACTTAATGAACCTTGCTAGAGGACCGTCAACCGTCGTTACATGGTATACATCATATTTTATCAACGGTTATACATTCTACACTCGCGAAAGAGATGAAAAGCATCCTGTTCAAAATAGTGGTGTTAGTATCCGCGCTAAGTCTATGCATATTTCATCTGCAAAGGACAAGAATCCAGTCTATGCAGCCATAAACTACTATGGTTTCATTGAAGATATCTGAGAACTTGATTACTGTGATTTTTATGTAGCACTCTTTAAGTGCAAGTGGGCTGACAATAATTTTGTAAGGATTGACAGAGACGGAATCACAGTGGTGGACTTTCGACGATTGGGTTGCAAAAATGATCCATTCATTATGGCATCACAAGCAATCCAGGTATTTTACACATCGGATCCTAGTAATGAAGAGTTGTCCTTAATTGTGCCGATGAAGCCAAAATTTTTCCGTGATGGGCACGAAGATGATGAGGAAGATTGCTCCGACATTCCAGCATTCACACAGGGATTGCCACCGGTTGAAGAGATTGACGATTTCGATGACGATGTTTCACACTTGCTTCGCCCAGATATAGAATGGACACGTGTTGAGAGAGCAAAGAGGAAGAAGAAAAAAACTTGAACATGATGTCATTCATTTAATTTGTACAACATTACTTACTATGTATTTTAATAAAACATGAAGCATGCGTTATGTATACATCGTTAGATTATTGGCTCTCAACATATATATTGAACAGGGCACAATAGTACTATATGATGGGGCAGTGATAAGCAGGAATAATCAACATTGCTATTTTTTTTTAATTCTAAAATCAAACGGTTAAAAATTTAACGAGAAAATTTGTGACAAAATAAATTTCCACAGAAGTTTCAAATTTTTTAGGAGATTTTTTCCGTAGATTTTCTAGCGTAGTGATAAGGAACGGAAAAAAAAAAAAAAATTTCCTGCACAACAAGTCGTGTAACCATAGATAACACGACGGGCAAATCATGGATTACACGACGGACAAATGCCCGTCGTTTAATCCATGGAACGCCCATGGATTAAACAACGGGCATTTAAATGCCCATCGTGTAATCCATGATTAAACGACGGGCACTTGCCCGTCGTGTAATCCATGATTACACGACGGTCATTTAAAGACCGTCGCGTAATACCTCGAAATTTCAAATTTTTAGTCAATTTTTTGTTTAAAATTTCAAATTTCGTCTTCGAAATCCGCGCGAAAACACATTATTTATAAACAAACTCTCCATTCCCCACACAAAAACCGCCCCTCTCTTCTCATTTCTCCAACATCTCCAAAACTTTCCAAACTTTGGCCACCCTCCGCCAAGTCCTGTAGCCGCCGCCGCCGCCGCCGCCGTTACCACAATGGGGGCCGAAACCTCATTTTTCCTCAAAGCTCAACATCACATTTATCATCTTAAACAAATCCAAGGTGACATTTTATGTTTGCTTGAACTTTGGCCGAACTCCATTTGTATTCTTGTTTGCTTTGTGAATGAGATTTTATGTTTTCAATGAGATTGATGACAACAATCACACATTTTTGTATATGTTGTTTTGTGAATGGGATTGATGACCAAATTTACCCACATTTATGAACCCGGATTTTGTCCGCCCACCACATGCTCGATCAAACACCGAAATGAGTATTTTTTTAAAAAAAAAAATCATACATAACTTACTCAAGGCCCGTGGGGGCGTCTGGGGCTGTGGGTGGGCATCAGGCGCCCCTGTGTTGGGCGCCATTGGCACCCCTTGCTAGTGCCCGTGGGCGCCTTGCGCCCACGGGCGCCACTTGCTGGCGCCCGTTGGGGCGCCAGCGCCCACGGGCGCCACGGGCTGGCGCTCGTGGGGGCGCCAGGCGCCACGGGCTGGCGCCCGTAAGGGCGCCAGGCGCCACAGGCTGGCGCCCGTAGGGGCGCCAAGTGCCCAGTGGCGCCACAGGCTGGCGCCCATGGGGGCGCCACGGCTAGGCAACCAATGGCACCCCTTGTTGGCGCCCGTGGGGGGGCCAGCTAGCAAGGTGGCGCCCCCACCCTAGATTAAAAAAAAAAATTTTTTTTTTACAAAAATTACAAGGAAGTTTTGTTAGACTTTGTTTGATTTTTTTGTGTAAATTTTTCGTTACTCTACATAATTTAATAAAATGTGTGCTTCGTAGTGAAAGAAAATTTGTTTTCATTATAACTTACATAACGGGTTTAATTTTTTTTGTTCGTGTTGCAATAAATAGGTGATTTTTTCGAATAAAATACAATGGAAAAATCCAAAAAGGGACGAGCACGAAGGACAAACCCGTTTGATCCAACGGGCGATTGGACAGCGAAGGGCAACTCTAATGAAACGTGTTCATGTAGCAAGGAATAAGGGCGAACGAATTGAAGTCACATTTAACGAAAAAGGACAACCGGAAGGGAAGCACGGGGATGAATTGATGAGCTGGATTGGTGTGCTCGCTCGAGAGCATGTTCCAACATGGATAAAAGATTGGAGATCCCGTGATTTAGATAGATTTAAAGATATAATTTGGAAAGAAACTGTTACGTCTTTCACCGTGGATGAAAGCTTTCGTACGGCTTGTTTAAAATCATGCGGTGAAGCTGCAAAGAATTTTCGATATGATCAATACAAGACGTTTGTGGAGGAACATGTATCCGAGGAGAGTGTGTGGAAATGGCCTCAAAAAGTTATTGACAACTACCCGAGTATAGAAGAAGAGGATTGGGCGAAGTTCGTTCAGTATAGAACATCCGCACAATTCCAACAACTTTCGGATCGTGGCAGCGAAATAAGAGCGAACCAGGAATACTCATCGAGAGGAGGCCAAGATGGATATAGAAAGCTCGACCAGGAAAAGGTATGTCAATAAGTTTTGTTTCTTCTAAATCGTATGCCGATTCTAGAACATTATATTCTCATGTATAGTTACGATGTTATATTACAGCATAAGAAGACTGGGCAATGGGAAAGAAGAGATGCTTTGTGGTTGGAGCAACAGACAGGCATAGATGGAGAGTTGAAAGATCCAGCATGTAAAAATATAAGCGACTTGATCGTAAGTTTACTAACTAACATTGACTTATTTAGCACTACTATACTGACAACGTACCCTTAAGCTGGAATGAGTTATGTTAATTATCTTATAGATGGAGTACAACACACAGGAGAGCCAAGGAACTTTCGAATCAGTTGGCACTAATGATGTACTGTCGCACGCATTATCTAGACTCGAACATAGAGGACGTGTTCGTGGCCAATCAAAGTTTGTGAAGACTTCTCAGTACTTCAACGTGGGTCGAAGTTCGAGCAAAGATAATGAAGTACAATCAATGAGACGTGAAATTGAAGAACTAAAGGCGCTGGTTCGTGGTCTATGTGCGAGCAAAAATGCGGGGCCGGCATTTGATGCCAACAATAATGTGCCAACGGTGGACCAACACAACAGCTTTAAAGCTAGTTGCTCTGTCCAAGAAAAACAACATGGAGTAACTGATCCGACAACCGTGCCAGTCGACAGTCAAGAGTGTAAGCTATATATTTTTGATGAAGTTCAGGGTGGACAGTTGCTTGCTGCATTTGGAAGAGCATGGCTAGGGAGCCCTCCAACTGATGCAGTGCATGGGATTCCGTTGAAGGAAGGGAACGTGCGAGTGTCAATCGTTGTGCCAAAATTAAAAAAAGCAGCATTACCTATACCGACGGTCGAGGCAGCTACTGTGGAGGATGCTGTTAATGGGTTTGTTGCTTGGCCTATAACATTGGTCGAGATCGACACAAGTATGAACAAGACAAGTCGAGGGCCTAGTCACGTTCCTGACCCAGCAGTTGCGAGAAAAAAACGCCAAAAACAAGTTGGAAAGAGAACGATCGACTCTCGAACTGAGGTACAACAGGATGTGCAACAACAACAAACTTTGTTCGAATTTACTAAAATGAACAGGGCGATGAAGCCTTTGGCTTATTATGCACATAATTCCATACGTCAAGGTAATCAGATAGAGGTCCCAATACCGTATACGATCATGGGTTTTCAGATGCCTGTCTATTTGAACTTCGACGATATTTATGAGTTCATTAATTTACAATAAATCAGTACGAATTGTATATTAATCTACATGAGGTACGACATTCTATCTCTAAATTTATTATTTCTGGACATTCTTCCATTTGTTATTAGGTATAATAATAAATTTGTCACACTTATGCAGTTATTTGGAGGAACTATGTAGGAAGAACGGGCAAGCAGAGAAGTTTGTTTTTGTGTCTCCAACCTTGATCTCACCGGTGCGTTTAGATACTGAAGATGCTGGCATGAGAGAGCGAGCCGATAATCTTCTAACCTTTTTGCAGGACGCACCAAAAGGACGGCTTTTTCTTGTGCCTCATAACAGAGGCAGACATTGGGTTTTGGGAGTCATTGACCCGTGGGAGGACCCCGTCCTTTATTTTGATCCTCTTCGAGAGAAAAAACGAGACGACTTTACTGAACTCATTTACATGTAAGTCAAGTTTAGTATGTTAATTTTTTTTGTTAATCTTAAATATATGCATTTTAATTAGTTTGAACTTTACTACTTTGCTAGGGGCCTAACGGATTGGAAGATTACGGTCGGCGAAGGAATTAAAAAGAGACGAGATTGTAAAACGAAAATCTCGAACCGGCCTTGTCCTCTGCAAGAGGGAAGTGTTGAATGTGGTTATTTCATTTTAGGTTTTATGAGGGAAATAGTGTTTAATGGAATTAACGCACTTGAAAGTAAAGAATTTTTCACTTCTGATGATTTGGATTTGATTAGGAGTAAATGGTGTGGTCATGTAATGGAATTCGTTGATTATGACATTCCATCTTTGTAATATATAATAAATGGTATGTTAAAAACCTTGATCAATGTTGTTAATATCTTGAATTGTCTCTTGATTTTTGCCATTTCACGATAGACTCCGAAACTTTACACCGCGGTCTTTTATATGTCCGTCGTGTAAAGTGGACTTTACACCACGGTCTTCTATATGTCCGTCGTGTAAAGTCCGCTTTACACGACGGTCTTCGATATGTCCGTCGTGTAAAGTCCGCTTTACACGACGGTCTTCGATATGTCCGTCGTGTAAAGTCCGCTTTACACCACGGTCTTTTATATGTCCGTCGTGTAAAGTGGACTTTACACCACGGTCTTCTATATGTCCGTCGTGTAAAGTCCGCTTTACACCACGGTCTTTTATATGTCCGTCGTGTAACGTCCGCTTTACACCACGGTCTTTTATATGTCCGTCGTGTAAAGTCCGCTTTACACGACGGTCTTTATATGTCCGTCGTGTAAAGTCCGCTTTACACGACGGTCTTCGATATGTCCGTCGTGTAAAGTCCGTTTTACACGACGGTCTTCTATATGTCCGTCGCATAAAGTCCGCTTTATATCATGATTTTTCTACTTAAATACGGGATTACACGACGGTTGTTGACCGTCGTGTAAAATTGAGATACCACGACGGTTCATATAACCGTCGTGGTATCTTCCACGACGGTGGATTACACGACGGTTCTGTAACCGTCGTATAAACTTTGCACGACGGTCAAAAACCGTCGTGTAATTCCCTCTTTTTAGTAGTGACTATAGTTTCCCAGCCATTAAAGTAGAGTGCCTAGGCTCTTAAGGAGGAGATCCTAGGCACTCGAAAGTGAGGAGTGGAGTTTTAAAAGGTTGATTTTTCAAATAAAAGCCCTAAATTAAACCTAAGACTTAAAGCCTATAAATATAACCATCTATGGTTCATGAAAGAGATCTTCAGATGGCTAAAAAACAAAGGAGAGAACTTAGTTGGAGAATGAGAAAAATTGCAAGACCCATAAATGGAGACGGCATGATTCGACTGCACAATTATAGTTTTCTTCTCTCTCTTTCTTTCACCATGTCTAAGACCATGATAAGGAGTTTATTTTATTCAATTTCTAAGTTTCTTTTCTAGGGCTACAATGTAGTCGAATTACGAATACTTGAATTTTCCTAGTTTTAGTCAATTGATGTCTATTTTAGTTCTAAGTTGCAGTAATTTAATATGAGTTTAATGCTTGTGAATTTCTTGCCAACTTTTGCATAAATTGGTTTTTAATTAGAGACTGGGAAGTGATAATTGAATAAGTCATTGTTTAATTTACCATGAGATTGTCATAAGCTAGAGATAGTTATGAAACTTGTGCAGCATTTTGAATTTCTTGTTCTTAATGAATTGTGATAGGCTTAGAGTTTGAGACCGAAATGTGATAAAGTGCTTATTAGGAGATAAATTGTTAATGCTTCAAAAAGATTAATAATTATATTAGTCAGATTTGCTGACAACATCTAGGATAAACGTTGATTGATTAGGCTAGAAGATTTAAATATGAGTAATTCGGTGAAATCGGAATTCCTAGAGCTTTAGTTCATTAATTATTAAACTCTTGATTGCGTTCTGCATACTTTTAATTTCTGTTAATTATAGTTTGTGCATTTTTTTTAATATATTTTCTTGAATCTCTCAATTTTCGAATCGTTCAAATAAAGTTAAGATTAAAATAATTTTGATACTTAGTAACAGCATTCTTCATAGGAACAATAACTCTATTAATTACTATATTACTTGTTGCGATAGGGTTGCTAGATTTTCAGAACATCGAGTCAAGGGTCCCATGAGTTCTGATCAAAGTTGAAATGCTCTCAAAGTTCTGAAACCCAAACCTCATCCCTCTGATCAACTAATGCAACGATCAACAGTACATGATCATTGTCTACGAGTACATGGCACACGGGACGCTCCGTGATCATCTGTACGGTACAAAAAACCAACCGCTGACGTGGAAGAAGATATTAGAGATTTGCATTGAAGCTGCTTGGGGATTGGTGTACCTCCGTGCAGTCGCAGAGTAGGAAATCATCCACGGCGAAGTGAAGACGAGCAACATTTTGTTGGATGGGAATTGGGTGGCCGAGGTGTCGGACTTCGGGCTTTCGAGATTGTGATTGGAAAGCCCATCGAGAAGCCACGTCAGCACCGACTTGAAGGAGACATTCGGGTCCTTGGATCCGGGATACTATTAGTATTGGACAACGGAGCTGACTCCGAAGTTCGATGTTTATGGGTTTGGGGTGGTGATGTTCGAGGAGGTGATGTGTAGTAGGCCAGCAGTGGATATGGGCCTGAGGGAGGAGCAACAAAGCTTGGCCCAATGGGCTGGGTATAACGTGAAGAAAGGGACGCTTGATCGGATCATTGATGAGAATTTGGGGGGTGAGATTTCGCCGGAGTGTATGAAGTTGTATGGGACAGTAGCGGATCGTTGCTTGCGAAGTGAAGGAGAGCGACGGCCCAAGATGGCTGACATGTTTAGGGCCCTTGTGCAGGAGAGTGCTGACGCAGCTGCGGAGGAGGGGATCGAAGCTGGGGAGGGTGGTGAAAAAATGACACATAGGGATGGGGGAAATCTGGTGGTTGTGAGATCACAGTACAAAGATGACGTGGTGCATTCTTGTCCGACGATATGGAAGAAAAGTAACTTCTGAGATTCTTCACTGATATGGTGGGACTGAGATGGGCCACCCAATCAACATCACGAGCTCTTAGAGCTTTATGTTTCACGTGTTAGTGTTCACTGAAAAGACCATATTAGTGATATACTTTTAGTTTATTACTGATTAATCGTCTTGCATTGTTTTTTTTTTTTTTTATAGGTTACTAATCCTACATGTTGATCACGATACTTGGCTTCATTAGATTCTGGATAGTTAATTAAACAAAACGAAGAAAACTAAAATTTTGAAACAATAATTGCCTTTTATATTATAGGGGTCAGAAATACTTTTTTATTATTATTTTTCAAGATAGAAGGGATTAACATGCACCTTACAGTTGAAGGTTATATATATATATATATATATATATATATATATATATATATGAAAAAGAAAATTCGTTCTTGCTTTACCTTTGCCTTTACCTTTCCTGCTTTACCTTTGCACCTTTTCCAGTTACCCTTTAAATTTTTTATTCTTGACGCTTAAATTCGTATAATAAAGAACTACTTATTTGATCGGTCCAATACATGATGGGTAAGTAAAAAAACTTTTTTTTGTTCTGGTAAAAAATAAATAAATAAAAACCTTCTCTTTATACGACAACTTTGTGGTAGTTAAGAGCTGAAAACAATGACCATTTAACTTGTTATATTTCAGCTAAAACAAAATGATATTGTTAATTATATAGGGTGCATTTGTATGAACGGTAAACGTATGTACTTTCAATATATATTTATATATATATATATATATATATCTAAGTGTACCTAGATCTCTTTTTTTTTTTTTTTTTTTTAAACAATATTTTACATTCTAACTCTTATACATAATTCTGCTCAACATAGTTTTAGCATATTACACAGTAGGTTGAAATGATCCTGCTATAAATTTGTTTTATGGCAAAAAAAAAAAAAAAATCAACTTCGGAATCAATAATAAGCGAGTTTACAAAAGGACATAGGAGTGGAATGATTCATTATTTCATGCTGTATTGTCATGCACTAGTAAAAATTATGGATGACACGACACTTATTTACCGTCGTGTAAAGTTTACACAATGGTTAGACAACCGTCGATAATCCAACGTCGTGGAAGATACCACGACGGTTCTCGTGTTCCATAACCGTTGTGGTATCTCAATATTATACGACGGTTCACACCGTCGTCAAATCAAGAAATACAATAGCAAACGTCAAAAATTGAGAACTTTACACGACGGTTTTGACTCAAAACCGTCGTGTAATTGGACTTGAATTTAAAAAAAATTTGGCTTTTTTTTTTGCGATAGCACACATGACAAGATGGTTTCGGAGCAAAACTGTCATGTAATGTGTGCTATTACCAAAAAAAAGCCAATTTTTTTTTAATTCAAACCCAATTACATTAGAATCAAATTCTATATGATTATCCAAAACAAAAATCTATTTTGACATTTCATCAAGCATGTGGTGGGCGGATAAAACCATGTTAAAAAATGTGTGTAAAGTGCCAAAATGATGCACAAAACATTCATCTCCAAAGAGCAACAATTAAAAAAAAAAAATCCAAGCAACACTACAAATTACACTCCACGCAAGTCATTAAAGCATTGTGTGCTTATAGTTTTGTTAGAAAGCAAGAAATTGAGCAATACGGAAGTCAGCTTGCTTTTTTTTAAAGAAAAATAGTCACAGTATTGATGGGAATACTGGGAGAGAGAGGTGGTGGTGACAGCAACGGTGGAAAAAAACCGGGGCTATAGCGGCGGTGGAAAAAAAAGTTTGAAGTGGTGGCGGCGGTGGCGGCGTGACCGGATTTTAAGTTAAGGGGGTTGGGCGGGCGAAGGATGTGAGGAAGAGAAAAGTTTGAGTTGTCTAGAGGGTTGAAGATGAAAATGATGATAAATGAAAAGGAAAATGTATTTAAGTAATGGGTTTTCGTGTGAATTCCAAAGCATGAAATTTGAAACTTTTAAAAATTTTCGAAGGATTACACGACGGTTTTATATAACCATCGTGTAATCTTTTTTTTTTTGAAATTTTGAAAATTTTCAGAAGATTACACGACGGTTTTCTATAACCGTCGTGTAATCCTTTTTTTTTTTTTTTAAATTTCGGAAGATTACACAACGGTTTTCTATAACCATCGTGTACTCCTTTTTGTTTTTTTTGAAAATTTGAAAATTTTGAAAATTTTCGAAAGATTACACGACGGTTTTCTATAACCGTCGTGTAATCCAAGGATTACACAATGGTTTCGCTCAAAACCATCGTGTAATCTTAGGATTACACGACGGTTTTTATACCGTCATGTAATCCTTTTTTTTTTTTTTTTTGAAAATTTGAAATTTTGAAAACTTTGAAAATTTTCGAAGGATTACACACCGGTTTTTTATAACCATGGTGTAATCCTTTTTTTTTTTATTTTAAAAATTTTAAAAATTTTCGGAAGATTACACGACGGTTTTCTATAACCGTCATGTAATCCTTTTTTTTTTTTTGAAATGCTGCCGGATTACACAACGGTTCCAACAAAACCGTCGTGTAATCCTTTGTTTACACGACGGTTTTATCAAATCGTCGTGTAATCCTGTTTAAGACGACGGTTTCACAAAAACCGTCGTGTATTTTCCATCGTGTAAGCCAACTTTTGTAGTAGTGACGTATTGTCAATGGATCATGTGTTTTATATACAAGTAAATAAACGCACTACCAAAAGTGTGATTTAGAAGTGGATGTTTTTCAGACAGTTTGAAAGCATTTTATGGCGTTTTTCTCGTTTGACAGTTATACTCTTTTAGGGTTTTGTTCTAAACGGTGGTGAGTTTTTTGTGAAAGTGGTGGTTCTGGCTCCTGATGTTGATGATAGTAGCACGTATATTTCACATTCTGCTATTTGAAGGCATCTCATCGGTTTCGCTGCTTGTTCCCAAAAGCGTACCTCGTACTTTGATGGTTGTCTTATCAACTGTACTTTCATTGAAGGCTTGCAATGGTCGTACTTTAGTCTTATAGTTTTTTATGTTTTAGTCTAATAAAGGCATTGATATTTCTGTTATATAATTTTTGTATATTCATTGTAATAATGGAGGTGGTTCTCCCACCGTTTGAGTTTGTTTTTAGTCCGTCAGATTTAGGTCTTTGTGAGTAAGAAGTTCCGCTAGTTATGGTCTTAGGGGAGATGTTTGTGGCCTTGGTGCTACATGTCACATGCTCTCGATAGATCGAAAGCTTCCATCAATTGTAGTAATTTCAAAAAAAGCCTTATACCTGTTCAAATT
>CM046379.1:41471311-41488826 GCA_025413485.1 Ficus microcarpa
TTTTTCTGTCCTCTTAAGGTTTTCTAACGTCCAAGTCGACATTATTGTTACAAGGAAATTTCTTGAAATTTACAAGGACAAATGAGAAGTTGGTACAGGATAAGTGACTAAGAGGATGCCAAATTAGTTAGGATGTCATTAGCCGTTTTATATTAGATGTGTTGTGCATAAAACCCACCAATCCGTCCAAACCAACTGCACCATCACCGCCCCCAGCTGTCAAAACAGTGCCACATCATCACCGCTCTTTTTTGGGGGCTTTTTCAAACCGCCCGCCTTGTTAGCGGGTGGGGGCAGTTTTGGAAATTTGATTACCCGCCCCTCCGCCAATATATATTTACAATATAAACTTTTTTATATCTTTCCTTTAAAACCACCATATGTAATTGGAAGAGTCTACTTAGGACTCATAACTCATAAAATTTTTGTTTTTAATTTTAATATGTGACCTTTAAATTCCAACTTTGAAGTTTTATAATATTCGTTCTCAACCTCTTTTAATTACTCATACTAATATTTCTAACTGAGTGTTGACCTTTCGACTCTTCCTTTTTTATCTTTCTCAATCTCACCCATAACTCTCAATTCTCAACCTCTAGAACTCTCAAGCACCTGCACGTTAACATCGTCGACTGCCCAAATAGGGAGGGAGCCAAGTATCTTAGATTTTGTTTTTTGTTTTTTTGTTTTTATCAACTTTTTTATTTGATAAATCTTTAATATGAACGGAAGTCTGTGTTGTTGTTTATTTAATGACTTTGGCCATTTAGTTTTATAATGACATTCTACTTTTCCAGAAGGAAAAAAATTAATAAATAACTCGGGAACCTGTAGTCAAATTATTTTGTATTAACTTCTAAGAACATATAAAAAAGCTAAAACATAAACAAAGTGCTTTCGAAAACTTTGTATAATGTACCATGATATATACAAACACATCTATATATTAGCATTTTGCCCATGCTCGTGAAGGAATGACACAAGCAAAATAAGTGTACAAAAAAAAAAAAAAAAAAAAAAAAGGATAAAAAATTTTTGACTCAGATCTTTACACGGCCAAACTGCCCGCCCCCACCCGCCCAACCCACTTTAGTGCTGGCTGGGTTTTGGGTTGGGATACTTAAAATTTTCCTGTCTTCCGAATTGTCCGTTACCTGCAAAACCCACCCATGCATAGCTATTCCTTTTCACCATTCATTATTTTTTATATATTATGTTTCCATTATGCATAATCGTCATTAATGGATTTGCTAAGCCCTCTGTAATCTGTTTGTAGTTATTTTGGCAATTGTTATACTTTGAAAAGTGGTATGTTATTTTCCAGGGACGAAGATCTGTATCGAGTTTGATCATCGTCGACATAGTTGAAGGAAGAAATATAGAGGTTTTAGAAGTTATTTAAAAATAAAAACAATTAAAGAAAAAAAAAAATCACTGGTGATCAGTTTGTTTTCAAAGGCAAAAAATTATTTTTAAAATCTGCTACTTAATTATTTCTATTATTTATGAAAAAAAATGCTATTTACGAGAACAAAACCAAAACCAGCGCACATTTAACAAAACTAAAAGTAAACAGCGAAAAATAATTAAAGGCGTACACATCCTCTCAAAGAGTGCTTTAGAGACTAACTTGGTAATTTACTTGCAAAATGTTAAATCACTTGACATGCAAATTAACCAGTGATCTCCAAATTAACCAGCTAAGCAATAATAATCTTAGAAGCAAAGCCAATAGCCTCTCTCATTTCGGCTAATTAATTCAATTATGCTCAATAAATACAAGAATTACACCAGTAATAGACTTTCCCTTATAATCATATCTCATAAATCTCTTATACTATTAATTCCAAGCATCTTTGAACATTAGTCGTCTAAAAATTGATCTCATCTACTAGATAATTTCTTCCAATATCTGTGGAAAAAAAAAAAAAACATTAGATGGTTTTCACAGAAAGAGAGAAAGAAGAAATATGCTTGCTAACCAAAGCAAATAATCCCTCGCCCCATAATTTGAATCTTCAAACTTTTCTAGAAAACCAAGCAGAATTTCCAGGAAATTAAGAGTTCTCATTTTTGCAATTTGATTTTGACAGATTTTCTCCCTTTTTTTTATTTTTTATTAAGTCAATAAATAAAGCAAAGAATGTATTGATATAATTCACAAAAAAAAAAGTATTTAATTACCCACTAATTAATATTTTAATTATCAACCTTCAAAATGTCCACGTCAAATTAAAGTCAATGGTGGGACATGAAAGTATCTTTTTTCACCGAAAGTTTTGCCATTTCTGAAGACAGCTTTCATTAATATTGAAACCCCACCATGCAGTTGCAAGTTTTGATTACTTTTTTTTTTTTTTTTTTTTTTTGTTGAAAGGGATTACTCTCTATTTTCATTGATATGGTTTTTTTTTTTTTTTTTCCCCGTGTTTTGGTTAAAAATTATGTTCACCATTCCTAATCTTCTTGTCGAAGAATCATGGGAAAGATTATGGAAATAGACATGTTTTAAACTCATATTTAAAAAAAAAATTTTTGACAATTCTTTTAATTAAAAAAATTTTGAGGATCAAAGTCAATACTGGTTGGTTAATCATCATAGTCAATCAGTGTAAAACACACATCAATTAATCACTGAAAAACCATCAATCAATCAATACCGATTGATCATTTGACCATTTTGAAGAAAAATGGTTCTTTTACTAATTTTATAAAATTTTGATTATTTGTTCAAAATTTTCTTTATAAATGGTCCTTTACGCAGCCACATATCCCAAAATTTTTATGCAAAAGATTATCATAACTCGACGTGGATATTATCCAATTGTAAAACTACACACTGCTTACCAAGTTTATGTACAGTTCGTCAGTTGCAAAATAATGCAAAAGTTAATTATCTGTTAAAAGTGCATATTTTTTCTCGTGATGATGTGTTCAATCTCCAAAATCATTAATAGATCAAACTAACACAGCAAATAATCGGAAATTTCTAGTTCAGAAATTGAATGGGTCTTGTGGCCTAGTAGAGAATGGGATGATTCATTTTTGTTAAATTGAATATTTTACTATTCTTTTGTTGAACTGAGCACTTTTGGTGTGTAAGCTATTAGCGTTTTTGAACAAAAGCTATTAGCGTTTTTGAACAAGGAGCCTGAAAAGAATTTATAAACTTACGGCTCGTACAAGGAAATGGGTTTTAGAATGAGCAAATCTTAATGATTTCTCTTAGGCTATTTTTCTTATTTGTCTGATTTTGTCGTTTTTCTATTTTAATTTTGCTCTCTTCTGTTTTCCTAGTTTAGATCTTTTTTTTTTTTTTTTTTTTTTCTCTTTGATCTTTTATTTTTAATGATATTTGAATTGTCTGAAAAAAAAAAATTCATAATTACAATTTGATTCTCTTAAACCACTCTGCAGTAAATTTATTGCGATTTTTTTTTTTAAGGAAAAAGTTTTGCTTACTGTGTTTGATATTGAGGGCCGTTTTCTAAACTGTTATAGAGAAGAACTGACTATTTGGACCTACCGAAGGAAAAAAAAAAAAAAAAAAAAAAAAAAAAAAAAAAAAAAAAAAAAAACAAAGAGCAAATTAACAAACAAAATGAGACAATACAAAGAAAAATGCAATTCAAATTGGTTAACTTGAAAGGTTTTACGCATATAAAGCGCAGGCTTTTTTGCCTCAAAATCCTTCACTACACATGTTTCTTCTGAATTATCTCTACTTATCTTGCAACACTTGTCATCTGCCCGCTAAAATAAATGGAGTGATTTACCTGAAGAATCGTTTCCTCATGTTTTTCCGTGCACTAATTTTATATTATTGAGAATAACAAAAAGGGATTAAAAAAAAGTACGTACACGTAAAATCTCTAAAGATTTATCTGAATACAAGACTACATGTCCACTTTCGGTCATTATAATAACTAACTATGATGATTAAAAAAAATTTACAAAAAAAAAAAAAAAAATTGCATAGTATCCTCGAGATCTATCAGCATATTATCTTTATATTTGACATTAATAAGGCTCCTCAATTTAACAAGTCAAAAGTCCAGATTGTATTGTTAGACTAGTTGAGTTCATCACAAGATCTTTACAAGATTACTCTTGTATTTATAGTCAGGTTATCTAAAGTAATATGCAGTTGATCAAGTTTCTAGAATTCTCTCCTTTTCTCTCTATGTTTTCCTTCACTTTCTTTCGTGGAAAATTCTATTCATTGGATTCGGAATTTATCAGGTTGTAAGAATATTTTAACATTCATTATTCACCCATTTATTAGTACAAACTATGACTTAATTACTACCCTTTTCAAAGTCTTTCACGTGTGATGCCTCTTTTAACCTTTTTTTTTTTTTTTTTTTTCTGATGCACCTGTAAAATTGTGAGGGTGGAAAGATTAAGAGGCTAAAGGGAAAATAGAAAATAATAATAAAAAAAAAGACTAAAAGAAAATCTTTCGCTTTCAAAAGTAAAACACACGAGTCTATCATACTTTTTAAAACCGTTCTTTATTTTAAAGTCTTTTACACGTGATGCCCTCTTTTACCTTTGGTGTTTTTTTTTTCCTTGATGCACCTGTTAAAATGTGAGGGTGAAAAGATTGAAGAATGGGGCCAAAAAAAAAAAAAAAAAAAAGACTAAAAGAAAGTCTTCCACTCTCAAAAGCAAAACACGCTAGCCTACTGCTCTTTTCAAAACCACCCTCTTCATCTTTTACATGTGAGGCCCTCTTTTACCTTTGGTTCCCCCCCCCCCCCCCCGATGCACATGTTAAAATTTGAGGGTGAAAATGCAATGCAAAGAAAATTTGAGGGGAAAAAAGGAAAAAACAAAAAAGACTAGGAGCAAGTTTTTCACTCTGAAAAGCAAAACACACTAGTTTTGCACCCTTTTTTTAAACCACCCTTTTCAAAGTCTTGTACAAGTGATGCCCTCTTTCACCTTTTGTTTTTGTTTTTTGTTTTTTTAATTTTTCTCTTTTCCTGATGCACCTATTAAAATGTGAGGGTGAAAATGCAACATAAAGAAATTTTGAGGGTGGCCAAAAAAAAAAAAAAAGACTTTAAGCAAGTCTTTCACTCTCAAAAGCAAAACACACGAGTCTTCTACTCTTTTTAAAACTACCCTTTTCAAAGTCTTTCTATGCATGATGCCCTCTTTTACCTTTGGGTTTTTTTTTTTTTTCCTCCGATGCATCTGTTAAAATGTGAGGGTGAAAATGCAATATAAAGAAATTTTGAGGGGGGTAAAAAAAGACTACAAGTAAGTCTTTCCACCCTCAAAAGCACAACACCCAAGTCTATCATTCTTTTTAACCACACTTTTCAAAGTCTTTTACACGTGATGACCTTTAGTTTTTTTTTTTTTTTTTTTACTTGATGCACCTGTTAAATGGCAAGGTTCTCCTTACATTTTTTAACTTTTTTTTTCTGAAAATTTTAAAATAAAATTACTGAAAGACATGTTTTGGAATTTAAAAATTGAGAATATAATATGAATGGGCAAATGTTTTAAGGAAGTATAATTTCTGGGAAGTTCTGGTTAGTGCCATTCTTATAACATCAATATGTATAATGCACTGCTTCACATAATTTTTTCCCCCACGGTATGGGGTTGTGACTCTTCTAAAAAGAAATAAAAACACTAAGGTTTTGAACATGTGACCTTCAAGATGATTTCTTGTTACTCATCTAAGGTTTTATTTGGAAGAACCATCCGAATGGTGACATTTAGGATAAAAACATTTGAATAGAAACATTTGGGTAGAAATATTTGAACTGTTATTTTAAATAGTATTTGGATGTTTGTAATATGAACAAAACCTTTCAATGTGTTATAGTGAGTATTGAAAATGGTTCTATAAATTTTACAAAACCTCAATATATATAGAAATTTCGATAAGTACATGGGTGAGTTTTTGTTCCTCTTTTCAATCTGAACACAGAGAGGGAGGAAAAAAAAAAAGATCATCTTAATTGGATTTGAAATGAAAAAGATATAACATTTCAAAGCCTAAATGGAAGAGAAAAAAAAGTATTTGTTAAAGAGAATCCAAATATTATTCTTGTATATATTACTAAAATGGACAAATTTCATTTTTCTTCTTAAATGATTAAGTCGATCATTTGACAACGGTTGAATGACATATCAAATGTTTTGGTCCTAAACGCTTATTTGAAAGGCCGTCTAATGAAATGTCCCAATGTTTTAAAATGGTTGAACAAAGTAATAAATTTCTTATCATTCTTCAAGGGCACGCTTGTAATAATATTCACCTAATACAATTTTGAGAGATCTATAATGCAGTGTCTTTTCAATAATTATATTACATGCTTATAAATGCATATACAAGTATGACGTGTGGCTGAATATATATGGATAGTGACGTCACACAGACTAGGATAATGAACCCACACAACCTTATATATTAAAACATACACCAAAAGTATTTCCTCATTGTCAAATGTTCTCTTAATAAATTAAAAATATATATAGAGAGAGAGAGAGAAAGAAAAAAGATGATTTTCAAGAGTGAATACTTGATCAAAATAGTTCAACTTGTTTTGATTTTCACTGTTTTTTCGTATGCACATGCTTCAAATGCCTCTTTTACTGCCTCAAGTGTAATTAGGTGCCTACCTGAGGAGAGCTCTGCATGCCTTGTTTCAACTAAAATCCGAGTTTTCATTTTCTCCGATCCATGGTAGTGGTTATCCTAAGATGGGGGATTGGAAGGCGGGAAAAGATTGCTGCAAGTGGAATGGAGTTACGTGCAACACGGAGACCGGACATGTCGTAGGCCTCAACACTGAGTTTTCATTTTCAAAGTCTTTACTTTCGAACAGCAGCCTCTTCCGCTTGCATCGTCCTCAACAACTCAACCTTGCCTCCAGTTACTTCGATTCTTCACAAATCCCATCCACCTTAAATCATTCGTACTTCTATAATTAATTTTCACAATAAAAATTAGCTTTCATATTCATATATCATGACTTTCAAGCAAAAGCTTTCATACATATGCTGCCTGACTGTTGGAGAGACTAGCATAACTACCCGATAACAAGGAACTACCTGACTACCAGTAACTGCCTGATCGTTTACCACCTAAATCTCCTCAATTGGCCAGTAGGTTGGCTACGTGATCTTAAATGGATCAGCATGTAGTGCTGCTAATAATAATAATGATAATAAACATTTATTTTAAAAGCGTTCGAATGATTCTCATGGCCATGCTTTAATTATGATACACCTGTAACATGAAAATATACAAATATATGTACAAGTATCGTTCTGAAACACATTTACATGTACTAGATATAAAATATGTGTATACCTACTTGTCTTGTGACTGCAGTTGTGTCTACGGTTTCTCAACAGGAACAAACCGAAAACCCAATTATGAACATCCCAAAATAAGAATAAAAGTGGGCTTAGCAGAGTTGCTCTTGGGCTAGGCCAAGTTAAGCTCTACATGTGGAATGTCTTTTTCTTCACACCTCTACATCATATATTCACACAGACAACGTCTATAAAAACCAAAATTAATATACGTATTGATTAATGAAAACTAATAATCGATGAAGTTGACTTGAGTAGATGGAGAATTATAAGTTTCAGCTAAAAGTTAACAAAGAGTGAGCAAAACCCATTAAAGTCTTGAGTTTTTTTTGAGAGAAGTAAAAACTACCTCTAGTTACTACCAGACGAAAGTTAACATAGTACTACAAGTTATCAGATTAATAAATTAATCTCTCTAAAGCTAATAAGGCAGGTCGGCAAGAAGTAGTAGCGATACATGATAACACCATGCATTTATATAATACAATAAAATATATACTAAACCATTCACATTACTTACTTAAATTAAGTATAATTGCAGCAAACAATTTAGATAAAATGATATCTACTGAGATAATCATAACCATATAGCACATCAATGTCCGTTGAAAGAGAATGAAACCAATTCTTGCATATATTTTATGGCCCTTATACACACACGTATACACTGGCAGAGCCTGTTTGATTTGTGGGCTTAGGGAGGATATAAGAGGATAAGACTAGGATAAGTTTCTAATATCTTTGTTTGGACAAAAATTTTTAAAGACTATACTGGAGAAATATTTATCCATTCCATGTCTGAATCCCCTTCTAAGAGTACGGGATATATATATATTTATTTATGTGTATATATATCTTCATAAATATATATAAAGTCTCAGACTTATGAACTAATAGGGTTGTGGCTGACTTTTTTATCACTTTTTTCCCCTGCGATAATAACTTCTTGTTTGTTTGCATTGAATTTTTCATTTACAAATTTTTACGTTTACTTTTCAAATTCTATTTAGAAATAAATAAATCTGAAAAGTGAATAAATACTCATATGAATTGTATGAATTGTTAGATCAGTTAGCATTAGTTATATTTATGTATACTTGTCAGTATAATATTATATTTTCGTTGCTAAAAAAATAAAAATATATATTAAAGTTGGATATAGAAGTTTTGGAATTTAATTAAAATGCTAATATTTTGCTTTTATTATTATTATTATTATTTTGCCTGAAGTTTGCTTGTATTTAATTAAAAAGTAAAATCCTTCTATCTTAAATGCACATTGTCAAACACGGGATAGCACTAATTATATTTCAATCCTATCTTTTTTTATACAATCCAATCCTATCTTATCCAATATTGTCATATCCTTATCAAATGGGCCCTTAATATATAATTACATATATAGAAGCAAATTTTTAATTATCATCAATTAAAATATGTATAAGATTAATGTGAGAACTTTTCAATACTCATCATCACTATGAAACGAAAAAAAAAAAAAAATCCATTAATAGTAGTACTTCAACATCGATGCGACTGGAATCTAATATGTTACAAATTAGCCACACAAGATGACACGTACATTTTGATCCTGAGCTATACATCAAAATGATATAAAAAATATAAAATATAAAAAATAAAAAAAGAGACAAAGCTTATCCATCTGTACGTATGTTTGCAAACCTTCTGTCTTCTCTTACCACTAATGATCAGCCACCATCAGCAGCACTACCTAGCAATAGGGCATACTTGTTTTATCTTCCATGTAGACCGTTGATGTCAGAGAATCCAAACTCGTCTTCCCAACTCCATTGAAATCTAATGGTACCATCTTCAACCATTACAGTGGGTTCCCCACCAAGCCTGTTATATTCCTCCTCGTTATTCTGCAGCTGCATCGCAAACTCTAGATCTCTCATCTTATATTTTCCGCTCCATTATCAAGCATGCAACTCACTGCGATCTCGCCGAATTTCTCCAAACACTTGGGCGCAATTTTACCCTAAAGACACGGATTAACAATGTGATTAAGTTCTGTCTCTTGATGACAAGAACGGACCTACTCGGCTAGGTTCGTTTGCTTCTTCTCCACAGTCCGCATAAGAGGTGGCTGGGTTCATTTGATCTCGGTCTTGAACTCGTTGCACCCCTTGTGATGATCGAGGCTTCAGCCGTTTGACCGCAACCATGGTTACTCCACCATTGATCTTCCCTTTGTGCACGTGGCCAAAACCTCCAACCCCAATGGAGTTATCTTCGAAGTTGTTGGTGGCGGCTCGAATCTCAGCCAACGAAAAGTTACGAGAAAGATCAGACGGCAAGGATGAGACTCCGGTGCTCTGCTTGGACACGGGTGTACGAGAATGAAAAAGGTCCCGACATATAGTTTCTTCACTAGAGCCTGAGAGGTTCTTCATTTTCCTGACTTTACAACAAGCTCGGAGAATCAACAAACAAATGATGAAGAGGAAAAGGACGCCAAATGCTATGCCGGAAAAGGTAACTGTAATTGTTGTTGTTCGAACATGCTTCTGCATTATATGTTGTTGAGTAGGTTGTGGGACCTGCGGACTTAGATCAGAATCAGGACCGGCTAGACTGCCACCGCTGTTGTTCAATTTGAAGATTTCCGCCCCATTCAAGATTGCGTCGGAGTACATAGTAAGCGAGTCATCTGGGTTGGCTTCCAGTGCAAGAGAGAGGTTTAGTTTGTTTTCACCATTTTGGCCAAACACTGCGACGACGTAGTCTCTAAAATAAGGAATATATTTACCACCGCTCCAATAGATGACGTCAGCTTCCTGCTCTGCTGTTTCGTTTGATATGAAAATAAGAAAGCATCGATCCCCGGTGTTGTTAATCTCGGCCAAAATCTCACAAAAATGGAGTCTTAACATGTAGTAAAATCCAGAATCTACAGGGAATTCCCATGTAAGGTTGTACTTCTTATTCATTTCTTTATCATTCCCCGTCGTTCGCGCAGTCTCATAGACGCTAACCGGTGCGACATGGTCTGAAATAGCTGTAAACTTGTGGGGGCTTATAAAACTCGCAGCTACAAGACTTTGGCCTGGCATCGTCAGATAGATATCCTCACGCTCCCAACGACGGAAGAAGCCAGTGTCCTCAGCTGGAGTGACCTCTTTTCCGCCAATGTTAATCCGATACATAGTTTCCAGACTGGTGTCGTTTTCCACGTAATAGAAGGAATCTTGTCCCACAAGTACATGGCCATGATTTCCGTCGTTGGAATCCCGGAAATAAAGATCTGCCGGCGTTGATACGACTTCAATTCCATTGACCAAAACATATGCCTCCGAGACTGAAGATTCAGGAGTGAACGTTATGTTTACAATTGACTTCTCAATTGGTACGTAGAATTCCTTCACTATGCTTTTCCTGCCACGAGCATTAGCACTAAGAAAAACACTAAAGTTGCTTAGGAGCGTAAATCGACCGACTTTGACAGAGAAGAAGGCCTTAGAGGGGTCATAGTATTGGTATACATCCGAATAGAAGTGAAACCTTATGAACTTCGGGCCAGGAGTACTTACTGGTATCGTATAAGTGAACTCCGAGTGCGAGAGCCGAGCAGTTCCGTAAGGGACAGGATCCTCTTCTAATGTATATGGCCAAACAACAGCGGAGGAGATAGAAGCTTCATTTCGACCTTGTATGGGGAAAAATGATGAGTTGACATCTCCGCTCCAACTCCGAAGGTCGAAAGCAGTGTTGTTTCTTGAAGAGCCACAGTCAATGGTTATAGCGTCCTGCGGAGTATAAGGAACCGATTCTGCAGCTTTGATGATTGCATCGGTAAAGATGGCAGAGATGACGAACAGTTTGAAGGCATGTAAAATTACTACCAGAAGCTTTTGGAGGCTAAGACATTTGTTGCTTGAGTTCTTCATCATACTCCTCATATATACTCACACAGAAAGATGAGAAACCAGTACTTGGACTGAACGTTGCAAGTTTGTTAAGCACTGTAGTACTTTAATATTCTCCCATTAGTTATTGTTTGATATTTTCAACAAATTAGCAAAAAGTCGCCGTCGTCTTTTTTTTCTTTTCTTAAAGCTTCATTAGGGGGTGTTTGGGAATGTGTTAGACGGTGTACGTACGTGTCTGGTTTCCAATGGTGCTTTTGGGAGAGTTTTGGGTTTTCAATGACACTTTTGTCGATATTTATAAAAAATTTAAACTTTAACGATCGAAAATATGATTGACTTTTTTTTCTAAATCAAAAGTGGATACCAGATTTTATTTCGTATACTCAAAAGACTATTAAATTATTAATGCTCAATTATGGGAGAGAATTCATGGTCTTGTTTGGATATATATGGGCACCCTTATATTTTATTTAGGACAAATTACACTTTTTCTCTCTGAATTTTAGATCTTATTACAAAATGCTCCCCAAACTTTAATTTGTAACATTCTTTCTTGAAGAACTTTGGAATAGTTTACGAATTTTCTCCCTCAATTAAATATTTGTCGAAAAAAATACATTTAACATTCGTTAAACATATCAGTTGGGGATATTGAATATAGAATTATGAAATGACATACATTGGCATCAATCCTGGCACTCGTTATACTTATTAAATGTAAAATAATAAAATTACCTATAAGAAAGAAATATGAGAAAAAAATAACAATCATCCCTAAATATTTAATTTTTTAACTTAATTACAAGTATTTCACATTTAATATCCGTAAATCAAGTTTCAAACGAGTGTTATGTGTATATTTTCATCAAAAAATTAATTAAGTGGGAAAATTCGTAAACTTTTCCAAATTTCAAGGAAAAAAAATGATGGAGACAGAGGCACACACTCTCATTCGAAAGTTGGCACCCAAGTTTCTAGAGATCACCCAACCTAATCGCATGGTAATCACAGCAGCTCTGCTTCGTGCACTCAATGCTTGGACCTTGGGACATCAAGAAAGCAGTGCAGCTCATGCTCAACCATGGGATGAGATTTCTTCTTCATCTCATTCACACTGGAGTCCTACTAATCCTGACGCTAGACTTTCCAAAAGGTCGGACACCAGACATTACGAGGACACCACAAAACAAGTTCAATCATATATCATTTTAATTACTTTATCTTTTGTTAAGAATTATCAAATAGTAATTCATACTATAGAGACCAATATGGTACGAAGCAACATGATAATTGGTTTAAAAAGAATAACGCCTTTGAATTTTATGTTCAAAGGGAAAAGGGTTTTGAAGTTTATAAATTAAACTAATTTTCGTATGGTTTCAATTGCTCTGTGAAGGGGGGTTTCTCATTGTTTTTTAATTTGATGTCATTAAGATTGTATTATGAATTCCCTTATTTTTGTTTTTGTTTTCTATTTTTTTAATAAATTATAGTGGAGAATTTGTCTTCCTCTTCATTTATCTTTTAAGGATAAATTGCTCCAGTAATCTCTGAACTTTTAAGAAATGTACCGTTTCGTCCCAATTTTTTTTTTATTTTTATTAAAAGGTCCCCAAATTATTAAAAAGAATGCAAAAAGGGTCAAAACACTAACGGACGTTTTGAAAAAGACGGTTTAAACCCGCATATGCCTTTAATTAGGGGGTATTGTGGTAAAAGAACATGATTTATTTTGGAAAATAATAATTAAAATTAAAAATAAAGCCTAAAAAACATAAAACAAAAAGGAAAATATAAATTAAAATTTAAAGTAAACAGATCCAAGGGGTTGTCGGGAAAGTTGTTGAGGAAGCATGTAAGCAATTTACTCTTTATTTAAAATTAAAGTAGTGAATTACTTAAAAAAAAAAAAAAAAAAAAAAGAGTCGACTACGATAAATTATAGAGATGAATTTGACATTTCCGATTCATCTGGCCTTACAACGATAACCATTAATTGATTATTCCAGTCGGCATCAGAACATAATAAATGTATAACAGTGACATACAATGATTTGGATTCAATGGGAACACAAATAAAAAACAAATTTTATATTAAAATAATTAATAAAATTGGTAAGATTTTCAATAGTTGTTAGTAACAAAACATTGTTGTGAATAAGAGAACAAAATTTTGTTAAGCAAGCGACATTATTGCATCTTTACTCTCTGAGTTTTAAGGCAAATTAAAAATTGGTTACACAATATTTGATTGTTGATTTTGACAAGGAGACCAGTAAAAGCCCAAACAAATGGAAGAGCTCAGGAGTCCAGCCCAACAAAAGCCCAATCATAGTTACTTTTGTTTTCTTGGTGAGGCCACGTGCCCCACCAGCGGTGATGTACATCCGTCCCATTAGTAGCGACATTTTGGAGTCGTCTTTTTGTTATAAAAAAGGTTCCAAGGCTGAATAGGAATTTACATACATTCTCTGAACAGTCCCTTTAGTTTAGATAATTTGCTTTTCTCCCCCCCCCCTTTTTTTTTTTTTTTTTTAAGGTTTACTTTCTACTTTTCATAACAAAAGCAGAATAATAACAGATCACAAAAGTGGGTTTGGTGAAGAAAAAGACATGCTTTTTGTGCATGTCTATCGTCTCATGCATCAAGTTTTGCTTCTTTTATTTTTTGGCTGCAATATCAAGTTTTTCTCTTAATCAGCTTACGTACTATTTTAATTCTTTTTTTTTTTTCCCTCAATTGTTTAATAATTGACGGTGCTCCCAGCTTAAGGGTGTTTTTACTTACATGTAATCAGAATGAACATAAATAAAAGTGAGTAAGATTCGGAATGTACATGATTTAGAGTGACGATATGGAATCTGATTAAGTTATTAACTTGATTCTAGGATTTAAAATCAAAATCACTACGAATATTATTCATGCGTTTACTTAAATCCAGAATTGGAATAAATTGTATTAAATTTACTTGTTACCTTCGTTTATTGTGTTCTCAAACATTAAAAAATGATTAATTTTTTATTTATTACCATACTATAAGTAAAATAATCGTTATGATATTAAAGCAATAAAATATAAATTGTGTACTTTTTTACTTAAAAAATTAAAAAATGTAAAAAAAAACTGAATTAAACTAAATAAAATATAAAATATAAAAAATAAAAAATAGATACGTATTAATATATTATGATAAAAGTAAGTTCTTTATTAAGTTAATAAAAATATATAAAAATCAGGACAATTATATAAAATTAAGTTAATAAAAATATATTATATTTAGTTATTAAAAATAATTAATATATGTTGTTACTATTTTTAATATAATATATATTTTGCAAGTAAAATAAGGATTCAAATGGTAATTTATTGCTAATATTAAGATTGGAAGTCACAATTCATAAGGGAGTATGGGATTGCTACTTCTATTCCAGGAAAAAAATGAAAACGTAAACAATGGATTAATTTTCATTCTCTACTCTTGATAAGTAAACATGTCATAAGTACTATTAGCCTCCTATGAAAATATCCTGACTTCTTCTCCGATTGATATATCAATTTGACACTTCGTTAAAAATGCTCTTAGCGTGTCAAACTTTGGTTTGAAACCATCTTGGTCTCCTCATGGACACAATTGTCATCAAGTCACAGTGCTGCAAGCATTAGTCACGTTGAAGCTGTACCTTTTTTTTTTTTTTTTGGTGAAATTACGTTGAGGCTATCTTGATAACCACATATGCATTTTTAACCAGAATAACAAAATAACCCACTTAGGATTCACTAATTATATTGCTGCTAATAATTAATAGTGTTACATGCGTAAACTCGCTAAAGTCTTGTTTTTTAGATCATTTTAGATCATTAATCTAGAAAACAGAGCTGATTTTCCATACTAATTTCATTTATTTTAGAGCGGTTAATGAATTAATGCTACTAGAGTTTACTCGCTTCAAAGAAAATGTCATTTAGAGATCTTTCTGTTTACTTAAATTTAGCAGATATATCCGGATTATGGCGCCAATCTTACATGAAGGTGTAAAGTTTCAATCTTTTTTGCTTCTATATTTACCAAGAAAAATTTTGATAGCTTGTCAAAGGAACATAATATGAATATTATTGCTCATCCTCTATCAAGTTTGTCAAACTCAAATTGGAAGATAGAAATAAATAACAATTTTCAGAAAATAATTAAAATAAATAGCAGGTTTTTAAAATATTTAAAGTAAATATTATATTTATCAGATAAATATTGATTTACGTCTTGTATTTATGTTATGTTATCTAATAAATTTACTATTAATTTACTAAAATTCTCATTTACATAATAAATTAATCATTTATTTCAAATAGTTTAAAATTTTATTATTTACTTCAATTATTTTTAAAAAAATTATTTATTACAGTTTCCCAATAATGTAACATAATAAATGAACAACAACACAGCTTTGTATCTTATATATACATATATATATATATATATATATATTGTCAGAGCATGTTTGAAAATTAAAAAAAGTAAATCATTCCGTAATTTTTTTTTTCTTTTTATGACTATAGAAATTTGTAAACACGGAATAAGTTGAATTTTATGTAGCTCTTTTTTTTTTTTTTTTTTTCGATAATCGCTTTTCCGGTTTTTCTTTTCTTTGGAAAGCAAAGCTTAAGGGGCCCGGGTGTAAATAGCTTCTTCCAAGTTGGTGTCCACCTAATAATTCTGCAACTAATATCTCATCCAAATAATTGTCTAAAGTTTGTCTTCTATTCGCCCTTGACAAATAGTTTCTAATCTAATCCTTCAAAAAGGTGGTTAAAAAAAAAATTTCGATTTAACTTAATTTTTTTTAGTGTTTCAAAATTTGCACTACGTTTATTTTTTCTTTTTCTTTTTTCTTTTTAAATACCGATCCAAAAAAATTCACATTTTAAAATGAAATCTTTCTAAAATTAAGTATTTCAAAACTACTTAAATAAGGATATACTTTTTTTTGGTAAATTATATAAATAAGGGTATAGTTTCAGCATCATTGTTTCGCTCTTTAATTTTAAAAACCATTTGCAAACCAAATAATCTCTTATCCTTTTAATCATTATACTTTTTTTTTTCTTTTAAAAAGATTTGTCTGAACATAAAAAGTTTGATTGCCAAGATTCAATGGATCTAGGGAATGATAATTCATTGACGTACCAAAATTAAGACACATGTGAAGTTTTTGTAAATTACAATATAATATTCCAGTCTTTTTATCTTTTTTAATAAGAACAATATAGTGCCCTACTTTTGATCCGCGAATCATTTACGTTTATCATCATCTTATTGTTGCTTTTCCACGAGAAATTTTCTTTTCTAATTTTTTTTTTTGGTTTTATTAATAAAGACAATGACGATGACGACGGAATGATAATTCATTGACGTACCAAAATTAAGACACATGTGAAGTTTTTGTAAATTACAATATAATATTCCAGTCTTTTTATCTTTTTTAATGAGAACAAAATAGTGCCCTACTCTTAATCCGCGAATCATTTACGTTTATCATCATCTTATTGTTGCTTTTCCACGAGAAATTTTCTTTTCTAATTTTTTTTTTTTTTTGGTTTTATTAATAAAGACGACGACGGCTTGACTTTGAGACTAGTCGACTGTCGTGCAATAAATTAGGAACAGCACGAAAAATAAAATTCCACAGCTGTCGTTATTAAAAAGCTTGAGGCCCCATTTAGAACAACAATTGAATTTAGAATTTTGTTTGATTTAGAACAACAATTGAAGTTAGAATTGTGTTTGTTGAAAATGAAAGAGGGAAAAAAAGTATATTTAAAATTGAATTGTGGAAAATTTGATTTCAAAGAAAAAAAAAAAAAAAAAACCTCCAAATTCCAACTGGAGTCATCTTTATAAAAAGTTCCCCCCTTTTTTTAATTTGTTTCAGAAAGTTAAAAGAAAAGCCAAATAAAAAATTATAATTAATCTTTAGACTTAACAATACCGGTGTATTAAGTTCAAAAAAAAAAAAAAAACCAGTGTATTCTACTACAATTTAAGATTGGAATCTTTAACGGAAACTTTATCTTGAGATTACATATTAGAAAAATCAATTATTTTGTGCATAATTACCTTTACTAGGAGTTCTGTACTTATTTGTATTCATTTTCATATTTGAAAATCTCTTGATTTAATGAAATTTGTTGATCTTGGTTCTTGGATAACTTAATCGACTTTATTACTGCACTTTATGTTCATCTAAAACTGCTCTTTATTAATGAATATTCTCGCTCTTTG
>CM046379.1:41488926-41502926 GCA_025413485.1 Ficus microcarpa
CGCATCGAGATTTTAATGCAATGATCAAGGTGATGATTCAAACTAAGAAGGCCCGATAACCACCTCTATTTTCTAGGAAATAGTTATCGTATATTATTGTTGGTTTACTGTTACTTGTTTTTGAAACACTAGTGTACTCCACTTTCACAAATATCTGGATTATGTTATGTTGCAGAAAATTCCAAATCCAGTTTACCTCTTTCAAGGAATCGTACTACGTCGAGGTGCTAAAGGAACCGGAATGAAATCTATAGAACTAGCACTCTCCATGTGTGACATTGTTGATATATATGGTTTCACAGTTGACCCTGGCTATACCGAATGGTCAGTTCAGTCCTTACATCTAGATTTATTGGAGCTTTGGTTGTTTTGTATTGTCTGAATGTGTGCGTTCTTTCGCATCTTCTATTTCATTCCCTTGCATTCCGGCTAAATTGAATCCTTTTGTTATGCGTATCATTATTTAAGAATTTCAGTTTTATATGTAGCGCTGCTGTTCATTTTTTACTCTCATTGCTAATTTTTTGTGATGGTCTTACTTGTAGGACAAGATACTTTTCCACTCCCAGGAAAGGGCACAACCCACTTCAAGGAAGGGCGTATTACCAGCTCCTAGAGTGCCTTGGTGTAAGAATGAAGAGACATATTTTGTACACTGAAAATGACTTTGATAGCACATGACACGTCCTAGGTCACACATTTTACTCTGAGGTTATGTTGGACAGGTTATCAGGATTCATTCTCCCATGAGATCAGAGAGGGGGAACGACTGGTCAGATGTTCCAAGTCGAGAAATGATAAGCAGAGCTCATGCAGCAGCCCTGCGTTTGAAGAGGGGTCAAGATGGTGATTTGGGACAGTTTGGTAGTTGTAAGGTGTGGGGAAATGTGGATCCCAAAAGCAATGGTCCCGTCTCAGGATCTCCAGACATGAGCAGCATAAGAAAGTTTTCGAAATACAGTAAATGGGAAGTAATGCCGTTTGAGAGTCTGAGAAAGGAAGCACAGGATCATTATAATCAAATGGAAGGAGTCTCTCTATACAAAATGGATGGAAACAAGTTGGATGATCTAGTTTGCGTGAGGCACTCCTAATAATCCAAGGGTATAAATCGAATTCCATCATGTTCGTTCGCAATGAGCATATTCTAATTCTGTTCTTGTAAAGAAAATGCCCAAAATGGGTATTTCCCATTTTCTCGTGGAAGTTCAAGAGAAACGGCTTCTTGGAGACGGTTGATTGTTCATTGGGCTGGCTTGTGCTGCTGTTTTCTGAGCGTGTAGCTACTCTGTACTCAACTAATGAATCGCCGTGGTGTCATTGTCGGCAATCTGGTGCCTTTTGTTGTGGGGAAGACGTTAACATGCAATTGGCAATGGATATTTCAGCTTAGTAGGGATTCAAGGGAGGGGATTCTAAAGTACGAATACAAGTATAGATGTTTACATTTTAAAGATGCAAATCACGTGACCCAAACCATCAACATGATGACGACCGTTGTTTTTAAAGTTCAGGGTTTGATAGTTTAAAATTGAAAATTTGGGGTGCATCATGCAAAAAATAAAACATTTATGGTGTAACTTAGTGAGGTTCAGTTATAGGTCCACTTGATTCATTTTTCTAAAATTCCTTGCGGTCGATTTGCTCTTTGGGAAGTTGTTTGTGTGTACTCGCTGTGTTTTTTCTTTTATTTTCTTCTTTTCTTTTGCCAGTTCTTGTTTTGTATGCTTTTGCCCTTTGTTTCCCAGCTACACTTTCCGCTCTTCGTGGCATTTTGGTTTTGTGAACCTTTTATTTTGCACGATTGATAAGAACATTTAACTTTTGGTTATTGGATTTTTTTTTTTCTATAAGTTGATTTCTGACTCAAACCGTTCAAAATTACATGATGTCAATTTTTAAGGTGGATGCTCATATAGCCATTAAAAAATTATTCTGACAATTAAAAAAGCAATTCCAGACAATAGTGTAAATCAATGAGTCCAACCATAGAAGAACTTTTAAATTTTAATGAAGTTTTTTACTTAAAAAATAAACAAATAAATAATGCCCGCTTCCCTGGCCTTTTTCCTTTATTTTTTTAGATTTCGAAATACTGTAAATGGGAAGTGATGCCGTTTGAGAGTCTGGAAAGGAAGCACAGGATGTTAGAAGAATGGTTTTTTGAGGAGCCATTTTGATGTTTAAATTTGAGTACGATCTACTTTATTAAAGTAACGGGTCTTGTGGATTTGCGTTCTCAGTTGCGAGAAGATCGAAATCGTATATTCATACATTCAAAATAGTAATCAGGTAAATGAGAAATTTATGCTCAAACTCCATTGGAATATAATTTTGTTGGAAAAGTTGCTTTAAAATGTGGAGTCCCACATTGCTTAGATATAAATGCTTGATGGACTTTATTAGAGTTTGCACTTGTAAATCTGGGTAAGATGATGTACTTAAGAGGTTTTTTCACGAGGAGAGATGCAAATCACCACCCTGGTGGATTAGGATTAGGATAAGATGAAATGATGAATGGTTGCATAATTCTCATTAATCCAAATTAATGAGTGTTTTTTGTTTTCGTGCAGTTTATTTTGAATTTTCGGTTATAATATATTTTCTTTTCCTCATAATTTTTAATATAATATATATTGAACTTGTTCCTTTTTTTTTTTTTTTTTTTTTTTTTTTTTTTTTTGGTAATTTCTAACAAGGCATTCCTCAATCCATTGTATAAATCAAATTCCGTCATGTTAGCTCGCAATGAGCATATTCTAATCCTGTTCTTGCAAAGAAAATGCCCAAAATGAATATTTCCCTTTTTTCTGAACATGCAACTACTCTACTCAATCTAATTTGAGTTGCAGCGGCGTCGTTATCGGCAATCGGTGCCATATGCTGTGGGGATCCTAAAGCGTTATACGAGTATAGACGTTAAAATTTTTTTCTATTTGAAATTGATATTATTACCTTTTCACTAAGGTTAGTTTGTTGAATGAGTTTGAGTTGGAAATTTTAAATTTCAATAGTAATTTTTGTTGACTTTTTATAAAAGACAAAATTTTTTTTCAGAAAAGACAAAAATTTTTTTTAAAAAAGTAAAATTTATCTTAAGTTAAACTTGGACACCAAACATTCCCTAAATTTGATGTTGGCTGGATCTTTCGAGTACAAAGTATGTAGCTATGGAATCCAACCAAAGCATCTGGTTAGTCCCGGTGACCCTATGGATGGCTTTGCTTTTCACCATTTTTTTTTTTTTTTTTTTTTTTTGGGTCCTCTTTCTTTTTATGCAACTATACAATAATCCCTGAAATTTTGGAAGCGCTAGTGCTGGTTATCGTTGAATTTTCACTCTTGTGTTCTATTATTCAACTTTCATTGGGATTTAAGTCTCACTGTTACTCTTTCAAGGATTGGCACTAATTTCCGAATAAAGACAAGTAATAGTTGTACCATAATTAAGTCGGTCACAAGCAGAATTCTTGACGAGGTAATTAACAGAAGATATTTTCCTATAATGACAAGAAGAAAAAGGTCCAAAAAGGTTCACAAATATCTCTAACATGATTGGAACCTGCCAATGCTTTTCCATCGTTGGAAAATCCCAACAGGGGGAAAAAAATGTGATCCTTATCTACAAACCTCAAATATCTTTGCTTTTCCATCACCCAAACTTATCCTATAAATTAGATCTTCGCTCCTGAGTATAATTCACTCCAAATTACGTAACACCAAAAGCCTATCTTTTACCTACTACCAACCAAGATGCAGGCAGCTTTGAGCATTGCTCCTACTGTTTTCCCTTCGGCACCTTCCAAGAGTATTTCTCAACCCGCCGTTTTCCGTCCCAAGTTGGGCGGCTCATCTGCTCCGCGCCGTTCCGTTGTCAAAGCAACCGCCGCCGTGACCTATGATACGTCCACAGTTGATTACAGCTCTGTGTTCTCGTAAGTTCTGATCCACAAAATCTTTGTATTTGAATATTATAACTTGGTTAGACTGATTTCACAAAGTAAAAAGATCACTTCAAATGCTTCACCAAAATGATGGATCCTAAAAAAGAAAAAACCGCATAAGATAATGTAAACATAAATTAATATAGACTCGAAAAATAGTTCAGTTCTTTGAAGCTAAAACTTGTGTGTTGTTGTCGTGTTCTTCAGCGTGTTTCCGGCGGAAGCCTGCGAGACAATAGGCGGAGCAGCGTGCTGGGCCGGCATGTTTCCCGAAGCAAAGCTGCAACAGCAGGCTAAGAATTCTATACCAACAACTGCCTCAGAGAGATATGACAGGGAATACCTGGAATACAATGACACTAAAACGTGAGCACACTTGGTGAACAGCTTTCCTTTGTGATGGTTATAAATTGGTAATGTTTGTGATAAGGTTTGTTGTCTTTCCATGCAGAGTGTTCCGGGGAGAGGCTTGTGACGACCTTGGTGGAGAATTCTGTGAGTACGAGTACCAGAGTGGCGTCTTCTGAGAGGATACTTACACTTGACTAGATATTTACACTATACTCGTTGCTTGAATGTATATGATAATCGACCCACATCCTTTATTACATAACTCTCTTATATTCTCATTAATAATGTAAACTTTTTTGTACTTCCAAATTATACATATATACTGGATGATAATTTGCATAAATGAAAGAATTTCCAATTAGAGCGCATCATTGCTTCCAATCAACGGAAAGAAAATTAAAAACCATCCAAACTCTTAGCTTGGAGGCCAACAAATAAACTATAAAGCATCTTTAAAAAAAAAAAAAGGGGGGGGGGAATGAAAAGAAATTATTGTATCTTTGAGTAACAGCGCGAAGTGCTTGCAGAAAATACAAATAAAAAAAAGATCAAGTGACGTTAATTGAGCCATCACATGCCAATAACGAGGCTACTATATGGTAACCGGGGAGGAAATGACGGAAAAGCACATTCGTACTTTTAAAGAGTAGTATAGATTTATTCTCAAAATGCATTAGTCCTAGGCAATCTATAATAGTATATGGGTTACTTGGGAATGAAAGCCAATATTCTAGATTATAAAGGGTACTTAGAAGTCCATACCACACTAATTTTTCAATTATTACACTATTCAAAAGTTATCTTTAATAAAATTATACGAACACATATTTTATTCGAATACACAATTCAATTTCTTTATTTGGACACAAACATTCAAGTTAAATGAACATTCAAATGCAATAGTTTATCCAAATGGTAAGAAAACTGGGGAATGCTGAGGACCCGTTTGGGAGCGTATTGGAAATGATTTTGTTTTGGATTTGAAATATAAACGAGAATATTTCAAAAAAGACTTTAAGAGATTTTTTGAAAATTTGTTTGATTGTGCCTAAGAAATAGTTTTGAGTATAAGAAAAAATAACATTGCATTTATGTTTGTTTCTGAAAATATTTAATCAGTGTGTAGACTTTACAAAATAAAACCAGAAACAGAAAAGCAACTTTATTTCATTCTCAAATCCGTAACAAAAAATGAAAACGATTTTTTGTTTTCATTTTTGTTTTTTTATTTCATGCAAAACAAACATTATTTCAGAATCATTTCCAAAATGATTTTATTTAAAACCGTGAGATTACTTTCTAAAATGTTTTGAGAACAATACCAAACGGGTTTCCTGGGAGCCAGGAAACAATTACAGTGGTTAAGATATAAAATGTCCATAACGGAGAATATTATTCCTAATTTCTCAGCTGATTCTTCCACTAAAGGTCTTGGTTTTATATTGCATGATGCATTTAGAGAAGACCACGCGTTGAACATAAAAGTGGAATAGCTTCTCCACACATCAAGTAATATTTGAAAATTTTATTGAAGTCCACATGCCATAAACTTGAACTATAATGAAGTGAGATAACGAGATTCAATAGCCCGTTTGGTTTAAAACTCATTTTAAATTAAATTGTATTTTTTTATCATGATTTTTGTCTTTTTTTGAAAAAATTTTTTGTCTATTCTGAAAAAGTTTTTTGTCCCTTTTAAAAAATTACTATTAAAACTTAAAAATTTTAAACTACACTCATTCACCAAACCCCCCCTAAGAATACATGTTTAACCACAGCCAAAAGAGAGAGATTGAGAGAGAGCTCATTTCAAATTATCAACGAATTGGACTGTTGTTCTGGCACTTCAAAAATAAAATAAAATAAAATAAAATATGGGTAAATTTCATTAATAGCACTTCTAAACAAAATAATATTAAATTTAGCATCACTTTTTATTTCATTCAGTTTTAGCACTATTTGTGGGACCCAGTAGCATTTAATGTATGTAAATTTCCAAGTTTACCCTCATCTCCTTCATATGCCCCTAAAAAATTTTTAAACCAACATCTACTGTGCTTTAGAGAGAGAAACTGAAATCTAGAGAGAGAAAGAGTTGCAGTCGGCCGGAACCACTCGGAAACCGTCCAAAACCACCGCGAAAGCCCTCTATAAACCGCTTGGAAGTCTGTGAACGTCGGAAAATCTTTAAAAACTACCCATGTCGAAAGTTACGAAATTGATTGAGAAAAACATTACTCCCGAATGTTTGCTTAAAATACAAAAAGTTAGTATTTTTATCTGATTTTGCAACATAAAATTAGTGTTTTGATTTATATAAATATTTGGATGGTCATAACGGTTATGACCGGGTGGTCATAACCGTTATGACCGCTACTATTTATAGAACTTAGTAGAAGATTGGTCATGACCGTTCTACTATTATTAGTTCTACAAATAGTGGCGGTCATAACGGTTATGACTGAGTGGTCATAATCGTTATGACCGCTATAAAACTCAGTAGAAGATTGGTCATGACCGTTCTACTATTATTAGTTCTATAAATAATAGCGGTCATAACGTTTATGACCGGGTGGTCATAACCGTTATGACCGCTATTATTAGTTCTCTAAACTAATAGTAGCGGTCATAACGGTTATGACCTGGTGGTCATAATCGTTATGACCGCTACTATTAGTTCTATAAATAATAGCGGTCATAACGGTTATGACCGGGTGGTCATAATCGTTATGACCGATACTATTAGTTCTCTAAATAATATCGGTCATAACGTTTATGACCGGGTGGTCATAACCGTTATGACCGCTACTATTAGAGAACTAATAGTAGCGGTCATAACCGTTATGACCGGGTGGTCATAATCGTTATGACCGCTACTATTAGTTCTATAAATAATAGCGGTCATAACGTTTATGGCCTGGTGGTCATAACCGTTATGATCGCTACTATTAGTTCTCTAATAGTAGCGGTCATAACGGTTATGACCGGGTGGTCATAATCGTTATGACCGCTACTATTAGTTCTCTAAATAATAGCAGTCATAACGGTTATGACCGGGTGGTCATAACCGTTATGACCGCTACTATTAGTCCTATAAATAGTAGCGGCCATAACTTTTATGACCGGGTGGTCATAAAACTAATAGTAGAGGTCATGACCGCTACTATTTATAGAACTAATAGTAGAGGTCATGACCGTTCTACTATTATTAGTTCTACAAATAGTATCGGTCATAACGGATATGACCGTGTGGTCATAACCGTTATGACCGCTACTATTTATAGAACTAATAGTAGCGGTCATAACGGTTATGACCACCCGGTAATAAACTTTATGACCGCTACTATTTATAAAACTAATAGTAGCGGTCATAACAATTATGACCACCCGGTCATAACCGTTATGACCGCTACTATAAGAGAACTAATAGTAGCGGTCATAACGGTTATGACCACCCGGTCATAAACGTTATGACCGCTATTATTTAGAGAACTAATAGTAGCGGTCATAACGATTATGACCACCCGGTCATAACCGTTATGACCGCTACTATTTATAGAACTAATAGTAACGGTCATAACGATTATGACCACCCGGTCATAACCGTTATTACCGCTACTATTAGAGAACTAATAGTAGCGGTCATAACGGTTATGACCACTCGATCATAAACGTTATGACCGTTACTATTTATAGAATTAATAGTAGCGGTCATAACGATTATGACCACCCGGTCATAAACGTTATGACCGCTACTATTTATAGAACTAATAATAGTAGAACGGTCATGACCTCTACTATTAGTTTTATAAATAGTAGCGGTCATAACGTTTATGACCGGGTGGTCATAACCGTTATGACCGCTACTATTAGTTTAGAGAACTAATAATAGAGGTCATAACGGTTATGACCACCCGGTCATAACCGTTATGACCGCTACTATTTATAGAACTAATAGTAGCGGTCATAACGATTATGACCACCTGGTCATAAACGTTATGACCGCTACTATTTATAGAACTAATAATAGTAGAACGGTCATGACCTCTACTATTAGTTTTATAAATAGTAGCGGTCATAACGTTTATGACCGGGTGATCATAACCATTATGGCCGCTACTATTTATAGAACTAATAATAGTAGAACGGTCATGACCAATCTTCTACTAAGTTCTATAAATAGTAGCGGTCATAACGGTTATGACCACCCGGTCATAACCGTTATGACCATCCAAATATTTATATAAATCAAAACACTAATTTTATGTTGCAAAATCAGATAAAAATACTAACTTTTTGTATTTTAAGCAAACATTCGGGAGTAATGTTTTTCTCAATCAATTTCGTAACTTTCGACATGGGTAGTTTTTAAAGATTTTCCGACGTTCACAGACTTCCAAGCGGTTTATAGAGGGCTTTCGCGGTGGTTTCGGACGGTTTCCGAGCGGTTCCGGCCGACTGCAACTCTTTCTCTCTCTAGATTTTAGTTTCTCTCTCTAAAGCACAGTAGATGTTGGTTTAAAAATTTTTTAGGGTCATATGAAGGAGATGAGGGTAAACTTGGAAATTTACATACATTAAATGCTACTGGGTCCCACAAACAGTGCTAAAACTGAATGAAATAAAAAGTGATGCTAAATTTAATATTATTTTTTCTAGAAGTGCTATTAATGAAATTTACCCATAAAATAAATAGGGGCACGGGTGCTTAAAAAAAAATAAAATTAAAAAAAAAAAAAAAAAAAAAAAAAAAAAAACTCTGTGAACTTTGTAATGAAATTACTTTTAGCCACTAATAGGCTTACAAGTTGCATCTCTCCAACGTATGCTATGATTCCAGAGAGCAGAAATGGCCTACAGAAGCTCGCCACTCTGCGAACCTTTCAACCTTCCCTCGCTGCTCAAAACTCCATCGATGCTCGTCTCGTCAAAACTGGGTTCGACCCAAACATCTCTCGCTCCAACTTCAAGGTCATGCATGCCCTGCGTCGAGGTGATCTTAATCAAGCACGCCACCTGTTCGATCAAATGCCTTACAGGAACACCGTCACCACAAACCTCATGATCTCGTCCTACGTTAAACAGGGTAACATTTCCATCGCCAGAGAGCTGTTTGACTACATGTTCGAGCGAACGGCCGTTTCATGGACCATACTCATCGGCGCTTACTCGAAACACAACGAGTTTCGCGAAGCCTTTCAACTTTTCGCCTTGATGCGTAAGCTTGGAACAGAGCAACCTGACTACGTGACATTTGCAACTCTCTTATCGGGATGTAGTAATGGGGATAGTGGTGCTGAAGTTGTTCAAGTTCATGCCGATGTTGTCAAATCGGGATGTGATTTGGTTCTTGTCGTTTGCAACTCGTTAATTGATTGTTACTGCAAAACGGGTCGAATGGACTGGGCCTTCCAGGTGTTCAAGGAAATGCCTGATAGAGATTCTGTGACGTTCAATGCATTGATCACAGGATACGCAAAGGAAGGCTTGAATGCCAAAGCAGTTGAGCTCTTTCGGGGAATGCAGAATTTGGGATACAAGCCTTCGGATTTCACTTTCGCGGCAATCCTGTGCGCTGGTGTTGGTTTGGATGACGTGATGTTCGGGCGACAAGTTCATGCCTCGGCATTTAAAAATAACTTCGCATGGAATGTGTTTGTGGGGAACGCGTTGCTCGATTTCTACTCAAAGCATGACTGTATGATCGAAGCAAGGAAACTCTTTGGTGAGATGCCGGAGCTGGATGGTGTTTCTTACAACATAGTAATAGCGGGACATGCATGGATCGGTGAGTTGAAGAAAGCTATATTTTTATTCCGAGAGTTATATTTTACAAAATTTGATAGAAGGCAATTTCCTTTCGCCACCATGTTGAGCATGGCGGCAGTTACTTCATACTTGGAAATGGGTCGGCAGATCCACTCTCAAACGGTGGTAACAGCAGCTGATTCAGAAATTCTGGTTGCAAATGCTCTAGTTGACATGTACGCCAAATGCAGCCGGTTTAAGGAGGCTAAGACTATATTTTCAGATCTGTCCAACAGGAGTGCGGTCCCATGGACAGCCATGATCTCAGCCTACGTTCAGAACGGGCTGCAAGAAGAAGGCCTACAGATGTTCAACGAGATGCGAAGACAAAATGTTTGCACTGACCAGGCCACTTTTGCCAGTGTCCTGAGAGCCTCCGCAAGCTTGGCATCACTCTCGCTGGGAAGACAGCTGCACTCATCTCTAATCCGATCGGGATTCATGTCTAACGTGTTCTCTGGAAGCGCCCTTCTAGACATGTATGCAAAATGTGGGTCCATGAAAGATGCGCTTCAAACTTTTCAAGAGATGCCCAAGAGGAATCCAGTATCTTGGAATGCCTTAATATCAGCTTATGCACAAAACGGGGATGGCCAGGGCACTATCAGATCTTTTGAGCAGATGCTCAAGTCGGGTTTTGATCCAGACTTGGTTAGCTTCCTTGGTGTTCTAACTGCCTGCAGCCACTGCAGGCTTGTAGAAGAAGGATTAAAGTACTTCAACTCAATGACATCCACCTACAAAATTGTTCCAAAGAGAGAACACTATGCATCAATGATTGATGTGTTGTGTCGAAGCGGGCAGTTTGATGAAGCTGAGAAATTGATGGCTAAAATGCCTTTTGAGCCTGATGAGATCATCTGGTCATCAGTCCTAAATGCATGCCGGATCCACAAGAACCAAGAATTGGCAACGAAAGCAGCGAGGCAACTTTTTAACATGGCAGAGCTCAGAGACGCCGCACCATATGTGAACATGTCGAACATTTACGCAGCCGCAGGCGAGTGGGAGAGTGTTGGAAGGGTGAAGAAAGCGATGAGGGAGAGAGGGGTGAGAAAGGTTCGGGCTCAAAGTTGGGTGGAGATTAAACACGAGATACACGTGTTTACTGCGAACGATAAGATGCACCCACGGATGGCGGAGATCAGGAGAAAGATTGATGATTTGATGGCTGAGATGGAAAGGGAAGGTTACAAACCGGACACAAGTTGTGCCCTTCACAATGAGAATGAGGAAATGAAAGCAGAGTCTTTAAGATATCACAGTGAACGCTTGGCAATTGCTTATGCACTGATTAGTACACCGGAGGGGACGCCAATTGTAGTGATGAAGAACTTGAGAGCTTGCACAGACTGCCATAGTGCCATCAAGATCATCTCTAAGATTGTTAATAGGGAAATTACAGTCAGGGATTCTAGCAGGTTCCATCATTTTAGAGATGGATTTTGCTCTTGTAACGATTACTGGTGATTTTTTCTTTTTTTTCTTTTTTTTAAGTTCCTGTCAAAGGGCATAAATTTGCCCTTAGTGCTAATAGAGGAAAGAGAAACATACACACATTAGATTAGAATATAAGTTTTAAACTTGAAGTTTATAAACACTTGTTTAAATAAGTGGTTGAAATTTTTTTTTTTAAATTTAAAATAATGGCTGATTTTGTAATGGAAGAATTAAAATAATGGCTGATTTAAAAGTTTTTAAACACATTTTTTTTAGATAACTTTTAACTAAACAAGTTTTAGAGCACAATTTAAATTAACTTGCTTTAAAGAGATGCTCTTTTATTATAATAAAATTCCTTCATGAAGTTACTTCAACAATGAATTCTGTTGCCCCTTTACCAACCCATTGTTATATGTGTATATTGCAATTATAAAAATGGAAGGTTAAACTATTTTAAAGGCAATATGGTTTTTGAGTAGAAACAGATTTATGTTGTTTTATTAATATCATTATTTTTATTTTGAGAATGAACTCGGCATGACCAGCTCCCGTAGTGACTGAGCGTGCTGAGCGTGCAGTGTGGTTGGCAACCAAGATGCTACAAATTAAGGCCCCATTTGGGGACATGTTTCCAAAAAAAATTTTCAAACATTTTTTTTGCCTTTTTCCTCCAGTTTTACGATTCATTTTTTTTCAAACGTTTACAAAAAAACTCAAACTTTTAAAATCTATAACTTTATCATTTTAAGTCGAAATAGATGAATGTTTTTTTTTTTTAATTGTATTAAATTTTAAGGAAAAACGAAACAAGATCCATATTACTAATTTTGTTCCAAATACATTTTAAGTTTTTATACTTTTTCACTCTAAATAGTTTATTTTCATCAAACATACATTTTCAAAACTCAAACTATTTCCAACCTCCAAAACACCATCTCCAAACGTGACCACCCTATACGGACCCTAAAATTTTTTTTTTCCTGCTTTTTTATTTACAAACTGCAACGGAAAAAAACTTATATATAGTAGTGAAAATATAAATAAACCATAAAACTTGTTAATTAAAAGAATGAAAAAAAAAAATTAGCCTATCCGTCCCTGCTTTTTGTAATGGACGAATTAAAATAATGGCTCATATAAAAGTTTTTAAACACATTCTTTTATTTTTTTTATTTAGATGAGTTTTATTTAAATAAGTTTTTAAGCACTTAATTTAAATTAACTTGCTTTAAATAGATGCGCTTTTGATAGATTAAATTCCTTCACGAAGTTACTTCGATCATGAATTCTGGTGCCGCTTTACTGAACCAATTTTTGTGCATGTATTTTGCAATAATACAAATGGAAGGTCAAACTATTTTACAGGCAATATGGTTTTTGAGTAGAAACAGATTTGTTTTATTTTATTTTATTATTAGTATCATTACTTTGAGAATGAACTCGGCCTAACCAGCTCCGTAGTCCGCTGCATGACTGACCGTGCAGTGTGGTTGGTAATCAAGATGATACAAATTACGATTTTTTTTTTCTGCCTTTTTATTTACAAACTGCAACTAAAAAAACTAATATATTGTAGTGAAAATATAAATAAATCATAAAACTTGTTAATTAAAAGAATAAAGAATATTAAAAAATAAAAAAAAATAAAAAATAAAAAAGGCCCATTCGTCCCTGGTACAAACATGGCACCACGCCGCTGTTCTGTTTTGGTGTTTGGCTGTGGGCTTTTCTGATGAAATCTTTCTTAAAAGTGAACGAGTAAATAAATAAAATCCATGACTCCTCGGGAAGGCAGGATTTGTTAAAACTGCAATGAAAAAGAAAAATAAAGAAAGAAAACACACACGCACACATATATCTTCATACAAGATCTCCATATATATAACATTAACATGCATTGAGTAAGACAGAAAGCCAAATCATCAAGTCCTAGTCAACCATTTAACTTTATTTAAAACACCAGATATATATATATATATCTATATATATGTGTATATGTATACAGTAGTCTGGTACAAACGTAGGACATGGTTACTTGAAAGCAGAAAGCAGAAGCAAGAGCAGAATGAGAATCCCAGCAGCCGTAGAAGCGACGGACAGAAGAAAAAAGTGTGCGGCGCTTTCCGGATGAGTATGGCGTAGGACGATGGTAGTGATGCAACCGAACAAGGAGAAATTGAGAGACAACACAAAGGCATGAAACAAGCTACATGAGCTTTGGAATAAAAAGGTAGTGCTTTGGTTTTGGTTTTGGTTTTGGTATGGGAATATGAAGGGTACTGACAACGTTGTTGCAACTGAAACCCACAACATGATCATGTTAATGAGCTGCACTATTTGCTTCCCATCAACAATCATATTAATATTAATATTAATATTATTATTATTAGTATGCCCCTTTCTCTCCACCAAAATTAACATGGTTGAACTCCTTGTCTCTTTTAATCGCTTCAA
>CM046379.1:41503026-41549608 GCA_025413485.1 Ficus microcarpa
CCCTTCACCATGTACTTATATACTACAGATATATGCAATGTTGAAACTGTCAACAATTAATTAATGTCTTCTTTTTTTCTTTTGTTTTTTTTTTTTCCCTCACAGCTGTACTCTCTAGATGACCAATTCAACATATACATATTGGAATTCATTTATATTTTCGTGGGGTCTTTTGCCGACCTCAATTTCGAAGCAACTGAACAAAAAGGTGGGTTACTGGTACTGGTAGGGCCTATCTCTTTAACGTGAGACCCAACTTCCACGGTATCCGCTTCATGCCAAGCAACCCCCAGATCTCTCAGTATCCTTCTTGGAGATGTTTCATCTCCTTCCACTTGGTCAGTCAAGTCAATTAATGTTTTTCTGGGACATTCCCACAAACTTTTCCGCAGAGACTTCCCAAGTAATCGTAAACTTAACGGTCAATGGCCACCCCAAACAACACAAACAAAGGTTGGAAATTACAACCCCTAGTTCTTCATTGCTGCAAGACTGCATCCTTCTGTTGGAGTTACGCTACCCTATTTCCGAAGAGCTTAGTCAGTCAAGTCAATTCATGTTTTTCCGGGACATTCCCACAAATATTTCCGAAGAGACTTCCCAAGTTAGCGTAAACTATAACGGTCAATGGCCACCCCAATAACACAAACAAAGGTCGGTTATGCTACCTATTTCCTGCAACAACTACTTTATTTATTAAAAAAAAAAAAAATCGGAGATTTGTATTCTTTATATATATAAGAAATTGCTTAAAATAGTTTATTTACCCACATATGACAAATCCACTTAAAATATTTAAAATGAATAGCATATTCAGTTATTCGCGTAAAACTTATTTATTTATTTATTTGTTAGCAGTATTATTTGCCTAATTTACTCCTAACTAAAAAATTATTTGCTCCTAGTAAAGTAAATAACGTCGTTATTCCTAGTAAAGATGCACCCTGTAATGACAAATGGATACTTTGTTTGACATTTAAGCTTAATTTAACTAAATTGTACTTTTTCATCTCAATTTTTGTTCTTTTTTTTTTTTTTTCCAGAAAAGTCAATAAAATTTATAACTAATTTTTGAAAAGTTAACCAACTCCAACAGAAAAATTTCATTCCCAACCGGTGAACTAAACACAAGCTTAATGAAAATAACTTAATATTATTATTATTATTATTATTATGATAACTTAATTATGTTATCCAGGCATCGAGATACCTTTGGTAGAACTTGTTTAGAGGAAATTTACTCAAAACGCGTTTGATACATGAAGGGAAAAAGGAATGGTGAATTCGTGGAATAGAAGGACCTGGATCATTTCCTTGCAGACTTCCTCATTGGACGCATACGTTTATACTGTTACATGTATATATTTTAACAGCTAGGCTTTTTATATGAATATTATGAAAAACACCAAACTTAACTAATACAGGTACAAAATTACTCTCAGGATATCTCTAGTCTAGGTTGAGTAACATTAATTCTTCTTCATATATATATAAATATATTCAGCAATGTTCAGATCAAATCACAACTCTAGGTTTATGTTCTTCCTTCTCTTCCTGATTGATTTGGTTGCTCCACCATCAGACCCCAACAACGACAGTATCAACGAAGCTTCCGCTTCCATGGTTGTCGATATGAACTGGTTAACACGAGCCCGGGACAACGGTACTGCTGAAGAAGCCTCGGCCTCTGGATCCACGGTCTCAACCGCAGTTCTAGGCCGTCAAGTCATCACTAGTCCTTCCGGTACGCCGCTCAATCTGACCGAGGGGCTGAGGTCCAACCGCTCTTCCCCATCTTCAACCGGCCACATTAACGTTGCCGCCCGACCAGCTAGTACTCGGGGTGAACCATCATCATCAACATCAACCTCGTCAAAGAATCCGGCATGTCCGGCCACTGATAAAAAGAAGAAAGAGGTCTTCTTGTGCGCCTCCGCCGACAGTGAGTGCAGCCATGCTCATCGTTCGAGTGCTTCCTCCTCCAACAACAATGGCGGCAGTACTAGTCGGACACAACACCACCCAACGGAGACTTATTGCTACGACTCTCAGTCAAATTACCAGAACCATAGTGTTAATTTGGATTCGTTTATCAGGTTTCTTCGAGAACAAGAGCTGTCGAAGAATCTAACCCAGGTAGCTATAGCTATAGCCACCTGCCTTTACAGCACATCGGAGGCTATACACCCGAAGATGAGATTGGCACTAGTTCTGCTTCTCTCAGTGGGTTTACAATGTTTTTGGTGTGGAACTCTATGGCGAAACGCGAGAACTGAACTGCTGGGGCAGGTTCTGATAATCGCGGCGTTTCACATGCTTTTGGCTAACTTGATGCTGCCTTCGCCGTGGGCGTTGATCCCCATTGTAACTTACATCGTCTTCCTAATAACTCTTGGAGTGCATTTCCACAAAGAACTGCGGTGATGAAAGTTGAGAACCAGATGATCATTGTTCACAGGACGGACTCACCCTCTAATCCCTATTAGTTGTGATGATTAATGTTTCCGTGTATTTTTCTTCCAATTATTCTAGTTTTGTTTATTGTTTACATTATGTTTGAAAGTGGGCGTTCCTCTTTGGACTTGACTTTCCTAGAAAAAGGTCTCCAAGGAAAAAACAGAAAGCAGATGTTGTAAAGAAAGCAAGACTACTTTAAAAATATCAGTGTTTAAGGTGTTAAAGTTATGCCTTTATGTTGAGAATGCACCAACAAATGTCTCACAACTAGATATGTAATTATAGGATATATTTAAAAGGGCTTTTATTACTCCTACTAACTTTTGGATGGTCCAACACTTCACAATGAGCGTGATTAGTTGTTGCATTATTAGATTTCTTTTTGTTCTTACAGACTTTTTTTTTAAAGTTTTCATTATGCATGTTCCTTTGTTATGGAATAAGTCACGAAAATAGGCAACAAAAAAACCTATAAACCAAGAACACATAGATTTATATAAGAAACCATAGACAGGAAAAAAAACCATGGGTAGAGGAGAAAAAATCCACTAAATCAAAATTTTGTATAAAAGAAGCGGCTACTGCAAACGAGCGTGATGCTAAAATCCTAAAATTACATTTTATATATACTCAAACCTTAAAATCGGATCCATGTAAAAACCAAGTTGGTCGCTACCATCATATGGCCCCAAAAAAAGCTCATAATTAAAGCTCTACCACGAATGTGGCACCGTGAGCTTTTCAAGTCAAGCCAAAGAGAATTCGGGTCACCAAACTCTAACATCCTTTGTTGTTGCCAAAAATTTTGCAGAACGAGTAAAGATCTCTTAGCAAAAAAGTGCCCCTCTTTTTATCTGAACCCCAAAAAGAAAAAAAAATCGCAATATAATAACTTCTTAAGAAAATATAAATTAAGAGAACACGAGAGGTTTAGAAAATATAATAAAACAATTTAGTTTATGTTTTGATGTGTCTGGCTGTCTATATTAAGTTGGTAGCTACTAACAATTAACGTCATTGAGTACTCTCCAAAATATCAGATTATTAGTAGCTTTATCGTCAATTAGGAATTAGTCAATTATGAAGGGTCTTGAAAAATCTACATGTAATATTAGTTGATCTTTGATCTTTTGAACTGCCACAATTCAATAATCACTTTAGGGTACAAGGATCTGACTATAATATCAGAGTTTTTGCCAAATTTGGTTTAGAACTCATTACAGGAACCAATAGTACTACCATTGAGACAGCCGACAAGTACAAAGGGAAATAACTTATACATGGGGTGCAGAAATGGCTAATTTGGCTGAAATACAAATTATACCACAACCCAATATTTTATCATTTGACAGATGATACATATCTCAGTCTTCCTATATAAGTACTGTTGGTTTGTCAAGTTTCAACAGTCCATAGTTTGTAGGTTTACAAGTGAGCGGTAAACTCCTATGGAACCCTTGGCCATCAGAGTTAAGTGAGTCCCTTCTTCTACCACCTTGCCATTGTCCATCACAACGATCCGACCACAGTTCCTTACAGTGGATAACCTGTGTGCAACAACAACACTAGTCCTTCCCATCATCACACCTTCCAATGCTTCATGCACAACCTTCTCTGAGTGACTATCAATTGCACTAGTTGCCCTATCTAGTAGAAATATTGTTGGATTTCTCACTATGGCAAGTCTATTGCAATTCATTGCTTTTGCCCATCAGAAAGTTGTAGTCCGTTATCCCCGCACCACGTTTCGTATCCATCCCTTTGACTTATGACAAAATCAGAATATTGACTGCCCTCGCAACCTCTATCATCTCTGATTCGGTTATGTTCTCTCTAATGGTTCCAGCAAACAAAGTCGGCTCTTGGTTTATGAGTGCAATGTGTTTTCTTAATGATCTAAGATGGTAGGATCTTACATCAGGACCATCAATTTTCATAATGCCTTTAATTGGGTCATAGAATCTTTCAATCAAGCAAAATGTTGTTGATTTAGCTGAGCCAATTTTTCCCACCAAGGCTGTAGATTTTCCAGTTTCAATTTCCATCAAGAAGTCTTCGAAGATCACTACATTAGGTCTAGCTGGGCATGCAAATTGGACTTCATGGAATTCATTATGCCCTGCTATCTTGTCAGGCTGGTAACCTTCAAAGTTTTCAGGGTAAATTTTTGTGTTCCTATCCAATGTAGCGAACATGGATGAAATAGTATCCCAACCCTCGGAAAGGACAGTTGTCAAACTTCCGGCTTCTGAAATGACTTAACCAGTTTTTATGAGGATACTTATAGTTTGAAATACTGCTCTCGAGCCGATGTAACCTTCAGGGACCAGTTTGCCACCGTACCAATAGTTTAAGCACCAATTACTAGTCTTGATGCGTAGGGAACAACTGAGTGCTACGCCTGCGATCCATGATTGATGAACATTTTCTTTTAATGGGTCTTTTTGAGCATCTTCAAGCATTTTTAGAATCCGGTCTTGGGCAGAGAATGCAGTTACGGCTCGAAGATTGGACACAGCTTCAGCAGCAAGTTTAGTGCTCTCATCTTGAGCTTTAATGACCAGTCTAGACATGCTTTTTAGCAGTACTCGCTTGATATAAAAGCATGTGATTATGAGGGGCTGGACAACTATTATGATTACGGCAAGTCTCTACGCGATGACCAAGCCAATTCTTTATGCTGTGGTCACTGCTGACAATGCTTGTACAATAAGAGACAAGTTATCACCCACTAAAGATTTCACCTGCACATAATAACCAAAATTTAGTGTTACTCTTTTTTTTTTTTTTTTTTTAAACATTGAACATTTTTAACTAAAAGTTTCTTGATTCACTTTATTTATGTGTGTGTGTGTATATATATATATAGATATAAAAATCATTGTTAGAAAACATTCTAACAAAAGAGAAATATATTCATGAATGTACCGTATTAACATCTTTGGGAAGTCTTGAGCAAATGAGACAGCTAGAAATCTCATCTTTATTAAACCATCCAACTTCAAAAGTGAGTATCTTCGAGAGCATCTTCTCTCTAATTCGCTTAGTCAAGTATATCCCCACATACGCAAGATTATAACGTCGGCTTACACTGACCAGTGAGGAAAATATTGAGAACCCAAGAAACCAAAATGCTGAAGTTCTAATTTGTTCCTTAACCTGGGTGATATCGGTAGAAAAGTATACCGCTGTTGTGGTTCCCATGGTGACCGTGTATGAAGGCTCTATTGCACCAAAAAAATTGCACCCAGACACCCAAGGAGTGCTTGTTTCTACTCAGGCTTGTACCAACCTAACAATCTCCAAAATGACAGCCTGGGTGTCTCTAGATTGTCTGAAAAGTCTCTAGTTGCAATGAGAGAACTTGATATCTGTTGAAGAATGATTCAAAAGTAGTGGGTCCACGTTTTGTGTCAATAAGTCCTAGTATCTAGGAAGTCTGTTTATTATTTCTATCTGATTTGTTAAGAGATCTTTTTTTTATTATTTAGTAGTTATAGGAAGTTGTGCCTACTTTATCGCTATGTAGTTGGGATAGTGGAGTAAAGCTAGTTTCTTTTGTAAGCCTATATATAGGCCCCCATGTTGAAGTTAGATGAGAGCAATTCAGATAAAAGTTATAATTTTTTTTTCTCTTTTCTCTATTTTATTTATCCTTTTCCCAACAAATTTGGTATCAGAGCATTAAAGTGTCCTGGTGAGTGTCTCGGTAAGTGCTAAACACATTGAGTTGAGAGAAAGACAATGGCAGTCAATGGAAGTTCCATGAGCGTTTCTCAACCTCTCATTCCCTTTTTCAAAGGAGAGTGCTATGAGTTCTGGAGTATCAAAATGAAGACTCTATTCAGATCTCAAGACCTTTGGGATTTGGTAGAGAGCAGCTATGACGACAAGGATACTGATGAAAGCCGGTTAAGGGAGAACATGAAGAAAGATTCAAAAGCATTGTTCATCCTTCAACAAGCAGTTCATGACACGATTTTCTCAAGAATTGCAACAGCCACCACTTCAAAGGAGGCATGGGAAACATTGCAGAAAGAATTTCAAGGCTCTTCAAAGGTAATAGCAGTAAAACTTCAAACTCTCAGAAATGAGTTTGAAACCTTGTTTATGAAGGGTAATGAAACGTTGCAAGATTTTTTGTCTAGAGTAATTTCATGTAATATTCAATATTTTCTATGTACGTTTTCCTTTTAAAGGAATTATTTTCACCTTAAAAAAATATTTGTGAAAAAGCTCAGTTCAGGGCTTTTGAAAGGATTTGTGAATTTTAATGGGTCGGGAAGACTCAAAATTTATTTCTAAGCTCGAAAACGGACCTTTCAAGTCGAAACGGCTGAAACAGTGTAAAATTTTACGAAAGTCAAAGTTTGACCGGTAAAAAGTCAAATGGTTGACTTTTCTAGATTTTTCAAGTTTAGTACGGAACGAATTCCAAGAATAAGTTTTGTGAGCTAGATAGCAAGAATAAGCCGTAAAACGTCCCTAGAAAATCAAGCACACCGAGTTAGAGTTTAAGGGCAGAAAGGGTTCGGAAAAATTTGAGATAAATATTTTTCGATCCAAAATTCACACAGATAAATTTTGTATTTCAATATGAGATAAAAATATTGTGTTTTGAAGAACCACAATATTAAAATTATCTGTGTAGCACAAAGGAGAAGAAAAATGAGCTATGGAGAAGCAAATTAGCCAAACAAGCCTAAGCAAGCTGAGAACTATTGCCCATGCCTTTGATGTCACCTTCAACTAGCCTAAGGCTAGCTTATATGGAGTCTTACCCTCCCCCAAAAGTTCGGCTGCAGCAAGAAAAAAAAAGGATGGAGAAAAGCCTTGAATTAGGGCCATCTCATCAACCATTCCCACCTCCCCCTTTGCCTATTATTACCCCTCCCATTCCTGATGCATTTAATGCAAAATTTTCAGCCAACCTCTTGCTCCAACTTCGGCAGCAGCTAGGAAAAGAAAGCAAGAGAAAAGCCACAATTTAAGGCAAGCAATCAACCACTCTTACCCACGCTTATCTATCAAAAACCCCTTCCATTCTCTCTATTCATTTATTGGAAAAAAGTGAGCCAAACTCTTGCATTTTTCTTCAAGAAGTTCGGCAGCAAGAGGGAGAGAAGGAGGGGAGAGATTCAAAGAAAATTTATTCGGGTTTTTGAGCTTTGGAAGTTCAGTTTTTACAAGAGTGAGAGAGCAAGGAAAAAGTGAGAAAATTTTAGTGGGTTTGAGGGCTTGGTGGCCGAAGGTTTAAGAGGGGAAAGAGTGTGAGAAAAGTGAAAAATTTTTGGGGCTTTTCCTCTAGGAGGAGTTCGGCTTCTAGGAGGAACAATCAAGAGACCAAAAACGAAATTTTGGTGCTCATTTCCTTGGTGTAGCCGTGAGCCTAGAAGCAAAAAGGAGAAGAAGAAAAATTTGGGTAACCAAACTAGCTCTGGTTCTAGGTAATTTCTCAAACCCTAAACTTCTAATTTTAAGCTTAATTCCAAGTTTAATTTGAGGTTCAATCGGGTTGTAAGGACGTAAGTCCAATTTCATTTTTATGCCCTAAATTTCGATGTGTGCTTGACTTGCCAGTCTGGGGTTGATTGGCTTTAAATTTTGCTTGATTTGTGTTGATTTTTGTATGAATTGCATGCTAAAAATTAGAGTTGTATGTTCCCCCTTTAGTGGCAGAAAATCTGCCCTTTTGGCAGCCATGGTTGCATGCTAGTTTAGAGCTTAAAATGGTGATGTTGTTTGTGATGGAATGCAATGCTAGAACCAAGCAACCCTAGGGTTTTGTTTTTAATTTGTGGGTTGCATGGACTGTATGGATCGGATTTTGGGCTTAATGGGACGTTAGAAAACGTTGTGTGTTTGAATCGTAGGCTCCCGAAGTGGTCGGTTGAGGTAGATTCACGAAATAGGCCGTAAACCGAAAATAAATCCCAAAACTGCCAAATTCAGGTTTAAACCTGACCAGTTTTGGAAAAGTGAAGTTAAGAGGCCTTTAGAGGCCGAACGGGTTAAAACACGAAACATGAAAATTTCTCAGAACAAGTTTTCCTAGGGCACTGCATGGACAGAATATCAAAATAAGGCTCCAACGGCCTTCGTTTTCAGAAAAACCTGTGGCTGATCCCTGGGCCTAGTGTTCACTCAGTTTTTCAGGATCAGTCATTTTCAAATAAAAACTGGGACCGATACATGCAGAATTAGATTTTTTGCAAAACACAAAAGTTTTAGTATTTTTCGAGAGCTACAACTTTCATGAAGAAAAGTTTTTCAGATTCTCGACGGATTTTTAAACTGGACACGTTTTATGAGAGGTGCGCAAGGAATCCGAAAATTCCTGTACCAAAGTTTTACAAAATGTTTTCAAAAAAATTGTAAAGTGTTCTAAACCGTTATTTTAGCTACGAAAACTGTTCCAAAGGCAGTTCCGACCTCAAGTGACAGTTACAAAAAATTATTTCAAAGATTGGAATTTTATAAAGAGATTTAAGGATTTTTAAGGAAAACCTTTTAAAAGTGCAAATGAAAAGGAAATATGATATTAAGTTAAGAAAATGAAGTTTAAGTTAAAAAGTTAGATTTTCAAGATAAAAATGGTAATCAAGCCGATTACGGGCCGTAGCCGGGAATAGGACCCGAGTTACCGGGCTTAGGCCCAAAAAGCCCAGAATTGACCAAGGGTTGACCAATAGTTGATTAAATGTCAACTTTGATTGACCCAACAATTAGTAAAGAGATAACCTTACGGGTTATCCAACATAACCCTAAGGATTACCATAAATTTTAAATGGGCCAAGGAAAGTGGGCCAAGGCCATTGACCCAATAAGCTATAGTGAAGCCCAAAGTTTTAAATAAAGCCCAGTAGCAAATCAAGATCCAGCTTACGAGGTTATCCAACGTAGCCTCTTAAGGGATTAATCTAGTTCAAATTAATCCCCAGTAATAAAAGGCCAATTTGGACAAGTCAGTTATCTGACGGGGACATACAACTAGGTTATAGTAGGTATGTTGGTTAGGGCACCAACATTCTACACAAGAAGCAGAATCTCACCTATGTCCTTTCTCAAGCAGGAGAGGACTTGTAGCTGTGCTCCCAGTATAGGACAGCGTCGGTGAGGAAATAGTAGGAAAAGAGGTAAGTACAACTCCGCCTACAGCATAGGCTTTAGTTGATGCTTACCCAAGTAAAGTTAGATGCATGCTAAGGGTGTATGTTATGAGATGCTATGTGCTACTATGTGATGCTGTGTTATATGCTAATTGCCATGCTATGAGTATTAGTATGCCATGTGAAATGTTGATTTATAGAAAGCATGATTTAAGCATGATTTAGATGTTCAGCATGAATTAGGATTATGTGACATCACGAATGCATGCTCACTAATTCCTACAAGATAAATGAACTCAAGATTGAGTTAAGAAAAGATAAGAAAAGATAAGAAGGCAAGCAAGCTTGCCGGTGTAGTACCACCCGTCCGAGGTCGGGTAGAACTATGGTTTGAGTTAGACAGGGCTGGCCGCCCCAACCACTCCATAGTTGCGCGCCGGGTACGAACACCAAAGGTAAGAGCCCTAAAAGTAAGATAAGCAATGAAAGTAAAGATGAGCATAATTGGACCATGCATGTATAAGCATTGTTAGATTATGCAATTATGAATGATGTTATGAATGATTATATATGATTATGTATTTTAAGATAGAAATGTATTCTATGATTGTATGTAAGTTGTGGACGAGACAGTTGTACTTGCTGAACGAAAGCTCACTGCCTTACGTTTATGCTGTAGGTAAGTAGGCTGTTAGCAATGCGTGATGCAAGGTGGCGAGGTGTGGCGAGGCGTGGCGAGGCAAACTGTGAAATCGTGGGATTATTTTCAGCCGCTACGTGTTTTGACCTTTTGAGTTTTTATAATTATGTAATTATGTTTTATTCAGACACTTTTTCTAAGGAACACGTTTTAATTCGTGTATAAAAAAAAATTCCCGCTGTGTTTTGACCTATTTTATAAGTAAGTATGTAAGCAGTAGTGTAACGGCCTGTGCAAGGCGGGTTGTTACATTTCAATTGTTAGTCAAATGAGCTCTTATGGAGAAAAAATCACTGATACAATTATTGTTCCCAAAGTTCTACGAAGCCTGACTCCAAAATATGATTATATAGTAATTGCAAATGAAGAGACCAAGGATCTCTCTGTTTTTTCCTTTGATGAACTAATGGGTTCTTTGAAAGCTCATGAGGCAAGGCGAAATAGATCAACTCAGAAAAATGAAAAAAAGGCATTTCAAGCTTCTCAAGTGAAGGCAGAGACAGAAAAAAAAAAAGGAAGACTTTGCTGGAAGAGGACGTGGAAGAGGAGGCTCTCGTGGTAGAGGACGTGGCAGAGGTAGAGGGAGAGGTCGTTCTGATGGACAAGAGAGGCAGTTTGTTGGGGACCAAAAATGGGACAAAAGCTCTGTTCAATGCTACAATTGCAAAAAGTTCGGGCATGTAAAGGCAAATTGTAGGCAAGGTTTACAAGCAAATTATGTGGAAGAAGAAAAGAAAGTAAGTAAGTTATTTATGGTTCACTCCCATTCTAACAAAGTCCAAAATGATGTTTGGTTTTTGGATAGTGGATGTTCGACCCACATGACTGGCAATAGATCATTGTTTAAAGAGCTTGACGAGTCACAAAAGATGCAAGTCAGACTTGGAGATAACAAGCAGATTCAAGTTGAAGGCAAAGGCACTGTTGCTGTGAAGACTAGCCTTTCTTTGTTCCTAATCTGACACATAGTTTGTTAAGTGTTGGGCAGCTGATGACGGGTGGTTATGCAATTTTGTTTGAGAATGGAGCATGTGTTGTTAATGACAAAGAGTCTGGGTAGTCCATTGTCAGTGTGCAAATGACAAAAAACAAGATGTTTCCACTTAGAATCTCTAACGTGGAAAATCAAGCTCTTATTGCCAGTGAGAAGAATGAATCCAAGATGTGGCACTTGAGATATGGGCATCTCAATATCAAAGGCTTGCAGCTTTTAAGTCAGAAAGGTATGGTCCTTGGATTACCTCAAATTAGCTCTCTTGATTTATGTGAAGGGTGTATTTATGGAAAGCAGACAAGAAAGCCTTTTCCAAGCGGACAATCTTGGAGAGCTTCTGAATGTCTTGAGCTAATTCATGCTGACTTATGTGGGCCTATGAGAACTACGTCACTTGGTGGGAGTAAGTATTTTTTGCTCTTTACCGATGATTGTAGTCGAATGAGCTGGGTTTAAATTCTAACAAACAAGTCAGAGACTTTTGAGAATTTTAGGAAATTTAAGGTACTTGTGGAAAAGCAAAAATGTACTTTAATAAAGACTCTCCACACAGATCGAGGTGGTGAGTTTTTATCTAAAGAGTTTAACTGTTTTTGTGAAGAGCATGGCATTCACAGGGAGTTGACGGCACCTTATACACCGGAGCAAAATGGAATAGCCGAACGGAAGAATTGAATGGTTGTAGAAATGGCTAGAAACTTGCTAAATGCTAGAGGACTTCCAAATCTTTTTTGGGCTGAAGCAGTGGCAACATCTGTCTACTTGTTGAACATTTCTCCAACAAGGGCTGTCTTAAATCAAACACCATATGAGGCATGGCGAGGTAGAAGACCATCGATAAGCCACTTAAGGATCTTTGGTTGTATTGCCTATGCTTTGATAAGTTCTCAAGTTCGTCAAAAACTTGAGGAGAAATCTGAAAAATGCATTTTTGTTGGATATTACAATCAATCCAAAGCATATCGGTTATATAATCCTCTTAGTGGCAAATTAATTATAAGGAGAGATGTAGTTTTTGATGAAGATGCAAGCTGGAATTGGAATAAAAAAAATGAAGAGACTCAAGTTCAGATCTCAACGGAGAGTGAGACTCCAACAACTGAAGGTGTTGAATCAGTTCCCGCAAACTCTCCTACTCCTTTCGGGTCACCAGCTTCCTCACCATCAACTTCAAGAAGTAGCAGCTCATCCTCTTTACAAGAATCTTCTGATGAAGCGCCTCCTACAAAGTTTAGATCTTTGAGAGAGATCTATGAATCTTGTCAATTTACTCTTTTTGTTACAGATCCTACAACCTTTGAGGAAGCAGCAATGAAGGAAGAATGGCGGAATGCAATGAAAGAAGAGTTAATGGCGATCCAGAAGAATGAAACATGGGAGATGGTGGATCTACCTGAAGGCAAGAATGCAATTGGTCTCAAGTGGGTGTTCAAAACAAAATATCATGCTGATGGAACCATTCAAAAGCACAAGGCTCGGCTCGTGGTTAAAGTATATTCACAACAGCAAAGTATTGATTTTGAAGAAACTTTTTCTCCAGTTGCTCGATTTGAAACTGTGAGAATTGTCTTAGCATTGGCTGCACAACTACATTGGCCTGCTTATCAATTCGATGTCAAGTCTGCGTTTCTAAATGGAGACTTGCAAGAAGAAGTTTATGTCACTCAACCTGAAGAGTTCGTAATCGAAGGCAAGGAGGTGAAGGTGTACAAGTTGAGAAAGGCACTCTATGGGCTAAAACAAGCTCCACGGGCATGGTATAGCAAGATTGATGGCTACTTTCGTCAAAATGGCTTCACAAGAAGTGAAAATGAGCCCACCCTTTACGTGAAAAAGCAAGGTAGAGATGACGTTATCATTGTCTGCCTTTATGTTGATGATATTATATATATGAGCTCCTCTGATTCTCTTGTGGCTGATTTTAAATCTAATATGATGAATAAATTTGAGATGTCAGACATGGGTTTATTGCATTATTTTCTTGGCCTTGAGGTGAAGCAAGGAATTGATGGGATTTTTATTTCACAAAGAAAATATGCAATAGATCTTCTCAAAAGGTTCAGTTTACTCAATTGCAAACCCGCTGTCACACCCATGAATATGAATGAGAAGTTGCAACTTGAAGATGGTACAGAGGAGGCTAATGCAAAGAATTTCAGAAGCTTGGTTGGAGGTTTGATTTATTTGACTCATACTAGACCAGATATTTCTTTCACTGTTGGTGTAATTTCCAGGTTCATGCAAAATCCCACAAAGCATCATCTTGGAGCAGCAAAAAGGATCTTACGCTATGTTGCTGGAACCGCAAATTATGGGATATGGTATACTCAAGTTTCGAACTTCAGCCTCTGCAGGTTCACCGATAGTGACTGGGCAAGTTCATTGGATGATCAAAAGAGCACCTCAGCTAGTGTTTTCAATCTTGGGTCAGGAGCTATCTCATGGAGTTCAAAGAAACAGGTTACAACAGCATTATCCTCTTCAGAAGCAGAGTACATTGCAGCAACTTCAGCAGCCTGTCAAGCAATTTGGCCTAGAAGAATTCTTGTAGATCTTCACCAGAAACAGGAAGGTGCGACGGATATTTTTTGTGATAACAAGGCAACGATTGCAATGACAAAAAATCCAGCTTTCCATGGGAGGACTAAGCATATCGATATTCGCCTGCACTTCATTCGAGACTTGGTTGCAAATAAAGAAATTGTGTTGAAGCACTGCAGTACGCATGAACAGGTGGCAGATATTCTGACAAAGTCACTTCCAAGAGATAAGTTTGTTTACTTTGGATCATGTCTTGGTGTTTGCAATTTTGAATCAAGGGGGAGTGTTGAAGAATGATTCAAAAGTAGTGGGTTCACGTTTTGTGTCAATAAGTCCTAGTATCTAGGAAGTTTGTTTATTATTTCTATCTGATTTGTTAAGAGATCTTTTTTTATTATTTAGTGGTTATAGGAAGTTGTGCCTACTTTATCGCTATGTAGTTGAGATAGTGGAGTAAAGCTAGTTTCTTTTGTAAGCCTATATATAGGCCCCCATGTTGAAGTTAATAAATGACGAGAGCAATTCAGATAAAAGTTATAACTTTTTTTTCTCTTTTCTCTGTTTCATTTATTCTCTTCCCAACAATATCGCTATTGTAGTAGCATTTGATTTTCTCATATCTAAAAGGCAATCAGTCCGATTGTTCTTGAATTCGTCAGTTGATGCAAAGAATGAGGAACATTTGTCTTCTGTTGGATTTTTCTCTCTCTCGATTTGTTGAATACATGCGAGTGAGTTGTACAAGCCATTTTCTTTTTGTATTAACTCATTGCGTGACCCAATTTCCTTGGTTTGGCCACTTTCCACCACTGCAATAGCATCATCATTGTTAATGGTTGACAGCCGATGGCCGACAATTATGGTGGTTCTTCCCTTGGCCACATCTTCTATGGTATCTTGAACGACTCTTTCTGACTCAGAGTCCAATGCACTAGTCGCCTCATCTAAGAGGAGGATGCGGGGTTTCCTAATAATAGCTCGGGCGATTGCTATTCTTTGTTTTTGTCCTCCCGACAACTGAACACCTCTCTCCTCAACCTGGTCATCATTCACAATATTTAAAGCTCAAGAACGTCCACTAAAGAATGAGAAGTTCAATAAAAGTAGAATTTCTAACCTGTGTATAGTAACCTTGGGGTAGTGAAGAGATGAAACTATGAGCATCCCTAGCCTTTGAAGCCTGAAGGACGTCCTCCATTTCAGCATCATCCTTTCCAAAAACTATGTTGTCCTTGATAGTAGTTGAGAAAAGTATAGGCTCTTGGCACAGGAGTGCCATATGTGATCTTTAGCACTTTAGTTGCAATTCATCAATGGAAACTCCATCTAGAAGAATTTCTCCTTCAAGCGGATCATAGAACCTTTGTAAGAACGACCAGACCGTCGATTTTCCAGAGCCACTAGCCCCCACCAAGGCAATAGTATTTTTCGCCACGATCGTCAAGTTAAAGTTTCTGAAGACTACACTTTCAGGTCTTGGAGGTTATGAGAAAGTGACTTACTTAAATTCAACTTCGCCAGATACATCCTCCAAAATTATTCCATGCTCGTCCTCTGAATCAATCTTGGGAATTCTTTTGTTCATCTCCATTATACGGTTTCTGGCACAACATGCATCACCTATGTCATTCATGTTAGGTAAAGCAGCAACCAATCCCCTATACAACAAGGACAATAAAACATTGTATTTATCAATTCTATATATTTTTCTTTTCTTTTCTTTTCTTTCTTCCAGGAATACTCATCAAAGACTAGACCACGGATATAACTGAGGGTGATATTATTATAAATATTGGAACTCACAGTCCACCATGGACAATGGAGAGAACGGCAGCATAAATCTTGCCTCCTTGTGCGCCATGGTACATGACCAATGTGCTGCCATAATTCGACAAGAGAGCCCAAAGAGCAAATACAGCGACGCTGCTTCCAATTCCCAAGCCTTTCACCAATCCCTGCCTAAATCAATCTGGTGGATCCATTGAGAGCTTCAGAGAACTCTTCTAAAGTCTTTTTCTCTCCACCAAAGGCGTAAACCGTTCTAATGGTATTACGTGGATTATATCTACAAAATTCAAAACTTCTTCCAACACTTCCGATGACTTTTTTTAATCCATTTTCCAATGAAATTTTCTCTGTATTTTTTCTTTTTCCTTTTTAGTTGAAAAACTCAGAAAGGATGTTGATGATGTTAGAAGATAGGTAAAGAATGGAAAGTGAGACAATTATATAAGTGTAGAAGTTAGATTTTTTTTTTTTTAATAGTGAATTTATAAAGAGTTTTATTTGAACTTTTCTTATACCAAAAAAAACCATTTGTTTAATTGAAACGAAAACTCATTCGAAGGTGGTTTGCTTCCAAAAAATAAATTAAAGCATCTAAAGAGCACATTTAATTATTATTTTTGAAAGAAAAATTATCATTCAAATTAAAATTAAGTACAAATATCAATATTAAAGATAAAATAATCTTGTGATATAAAAGACATAACCGTCAATTAAGATCGATTCTATCAGTAAAATCTGATAAAGCTCAGTGAGGAGGAAACAAGCCGAGACTCGATGACGGGAAAATTCTTCGAATTCCTCGATAATCCTATAATCGAGCATGTACAAAGCTCTTTTTAAAAAAATATCTACAATCAATAGAATATTCTAATCGATCGAGAGACAATCACTCGCTGCACATAGACTGCGGTAAACTCTGCAAACTAACGGAACACGTAGACATGTATCGCTAGAAAGCAACTCAAGCGAAACACATACAAAAAAACAAACCAAAGGTGGGGGAACCACCTCCTTTATTATAAAATTAAAACTAAAACATAAAAATAAAGCATGAATATAAAATAACATTGCTCACAAAAATTCTTGCCCCACGTGGAACAACTACTATGTCGTACGGCACAACTCAACGGAAATCAATATGCTCGATTAGAGGTAAGAAATCGTCGCATCAATCATCGGATCACTAAGGCCTCATCGAATCTCAAACCACAGCAAGCTCATTGGGTTAGATCTGGTCGAGAAACTCCCAATTAGAACCATCTAACTCCATCCCCGCCGAGATCACTGAACTGCAGACCACCTTCACTGGCCACAGCGATGGGGGCGGAAGTTCCACACAAGGAGAAACTCTAGTTAATGAGAAATTTGAGAGAAAAAGGGAGAGAGAAAGAACTTAGAGAATTTTTCAAAAGTTATTTTCGAGAATTACTACATTTAATATTTATTGATTAAAGAGTGCTTTTAAAAAAAAAAGAGAATAGAATTCAGACATTTAATATGCAGTCAAATACGTTTTTAGTTTTCGTCTTTAATATTATCTCCAAAATGAGGCCTTTTTTTAATTCAAAATGAGACCTTAATGCAAAATTATGGAATTCATTAATTTTTAAGTACAATTTTTTTTCTTCTAATTTTTAATTTAATATTGCCTAAAAATTAGGCTATTATTGTTCTAAACTTCCAAGTTTTCAACTATTGCTTTTTTTTTTTTCTTTGAGTTCTTCAAAATTTATGGTTGTTTAGACGAAACTTGCGTTTTGTAGACTTTTTGGATTTTTTGGCTGACATGCAGTTAACACGGGGAGGAGAGGGAAGGGGAACGAAAGAGAAAGAGAGAGAGAGTTGGGTTTTGTAATTTTTTATGGTTTTTTTTTTTTTTTTTTTTGCTACTGTTAGGGCCAGTAAAATTGAGTCAACACGTTTAATATGAAAAAAAACAGGTCAAAGACAGGTTACACAATTTACCCGTTTATTTAAATAGCACATAAATGGGCCAATACAACTCAACCAGTTTAGAGCCCATATATATATAATTTCTCAATATATTAAAAAAAAAACTAAAAATAACAGCATATAAAAGCCTAACCCTAATTCTTTGATAATTCTAGCTGTTAGTTTTATATTTTATATGAATCTGATGAGTTTCTTGTGTTAATGAATTCAGAATTTTAAGTGATTTTTTATCCAAAATTTTCGTATTCAATGAGTCAGAAACCAATTTCGTGTTAAATAAATCATAAACGGATTTTTCTTGTTAAATGAATCATAAACAAGTATGTTTTTGTGCCAACTTGTCGTAGCTTGTTTAATAATAGTGTTAGTGTGTCGTATCGTGCTACCCGTTTATTAAACGGTTCGTATTCGTGTTTAGGTTCTTGACTCGTTTATTAATCATGTTGTATCCGTATTCATACTTGTTGTGTCGTGTTATAATCAGACTAACCCAAACCTAACCCATGAACACCAATTGCCAGCCACATAAGGAAGGGAGAGAGACTGTGTGTGTGTGTGTATGTGTGTGTGTGTGTGTGTGTGTTGGGAGTAGGGGGAGTTGTTGGGTTTTGGGTTCTTTTTTTGGCTGACACACTCGGAAAAGAAAGGGAGAGAGAGAGAGAAAGAAGTGAGTGGGATGGAGGATTTGTTTTTGGATTTTTTTTTTTCTTTTGCTCGAGGGAAGGGAAGGAGAAAGAGAGAGAGAGTGTGTGACGCCCCGAACCACCACCCACGTAGGCCCGACCACGCGAGCGGGGGAACGGGACCGTCACAGCTACCTTTACCTTGCTTGACTTAACCTTGTAGAAAATTTCGGAATAAATTTTTCTTTTTTTTTAAAAAAACTTCTTTTTGAAACTTGAAAACTTGAACTTCGTTTTGAATTCGTGACTTGAAAATTTATACATACATATATAGCGTAACTTGACATTTAAACATACTTGAAAAACTTCATAACTTAAACATTTTGCTGAAAATTATGCGTAGTGGTATCCCACACCGCCCTTCACTTGCCGCATCGTCTCCAAGCCCACCAAGTAAGGCTACAAGCCTTTTATCATTACCTGCAGTATGGAACATATCTGATGAGCTTTCGCTCAGCAAATACAAACTTTAATCTCACAAAAACATTTTTTCATTTGAAACATCTTGAAACCATACATCATTATATAATATGCATGAACCATTTATGTTCATTTATGCATTCCTTTTTAACTTGAACTTATCTTTCATATGGGCCCCATAGTGTACGTACCATCATTTATTTAGCGCGCCTCCAGATACAGTTAGGATTTGCAAGGTCCCTAACTGCTCTGGGAAAACATAATTGATTACACCCTCCCGCATCAACGAGAGGGCGATAATCCATAACTTTAACATGAAAAACCCTCCACCTGATGGGAGGTCGGTACGACACTTTACTTGTATATTTTTACCAAGTGGTTTATCATTAGTGAACATACCTCATTATGTCACAAAATCATATCTTATACATGCACATTGCATATTTTAACATAACATGGTCTCTTTAACACATGGCATTCCTTAAAACATGGCGTTCTTTAAAACTTGAAATTCTTTAAATCATGGCCTCTTTAAAAACATGATATCTTTAAAACATGACATCTTTAAAACATAGCATTTAAACATGGCATTTAAACATGGCATTTCAACTTTGGCATTTAAACATAACATAGCATAGACATAGCATATTTGAAAATATTTTATTATTTTCCATACTACAGGTGAGATTTGTACTTACCTTAGGTCCTATGCTCTTGACGTAACATTCCTCAAGATCCATCGACAGGTTCCTATTCCTGTTTCAATGGAGGTGTAAGATAAGGTTAACTTATCTTACCATAAATCGTAACATATAATGTTGGTATCCTAACCAACATCCATGAGCAATCCTAGATGTATGTGCTGTATGTCCCCTCTAAAACCTCTTGTTAAACTTGATTGGTCACTTCTTTCTTCATGGGCTTATACTTTACTTTTACTCGATCCGTAATCCATTGGGTTATTATCTCATCAATAACCCTAGGTCTTAGCCCATTTCATTGATCTTGGTATCCTTTAGGGTTATATTGGATAACCTTAAAGGTCAAACTTTTGGTCAACCGAAGTCAATAAGTGGTCGACTAAGGTCAATCCCCTTTGGGTCTAACATTGGGCTTTAGGCTTAGCCCTGTAACTCGGATATAATTCCGATTACCGTCCGTAGTCAGCTTGATTACCAATTTTACCTTAAAACTCCTTTTCTTGATTTTTGGAAAACATTGTATAACTATCTTCCAAAAATCCTTTTATTTACTTGTAAAAACTCTTACTTCCTTCATCTTGAAAATACTTGGCTAAAATCCCATTTTCCTTACTTCTTGGAAAAATGTGGAATTTCAATTCCGAACCCTTAAAATTCCACTTCTCTTCTTAACTTGAAAAATCTTATTTTCCCTTAACTTGGAAAATTTCATTTTTCTTCAACTTGAAAACTTTGGGTGAATAATCCCAAAAACCCTTTTCTTAACTTGTAAAAATTCATTTTCTTAAAACAGGGCTTCATAAAATCATTAAGGACTGAAAAATGCCATTGGAACAGTTTTCATAGCCAAAACAGTGGTTTAAAAACAATTTTACAGTTTTTAGAAGGCATTTATAAAACTAAGGTGCAGGAATTTTTGGATTCCCTGCGCACCTTCCCTAAAACGTGCCCAGTTTAAAAATCCATCGAGAATCTGGAAAACTTGTCTTCACAAAAGTTGTAGCTCTCGAAAAATGCTAGAACTTTCATATTTTGTGAAAAATCCAGTTCTGCCCACATTAGTACCAGTTTTTATTTGAAACTGGCCAACCCTGGAAAACTGAGTGAAAACTGGATCTGGGGATCAGCCACGGGTTTTCATAAAAACGGAGGCTATTGGAGTCTTATTTTAGAAATCTGTCCATGTTGTCCTCTAAGAAAAACTCTTCCGAACAACTTTCATGTTTTAACTTTTACCCAGTTCGGCCTTTAAGGGCCTTAAAATTTCACTTTCGCGAAACTGGCCAGTTTCGAATCCGAAATGGCAGTTTCGGTTGCTTAGTCCGGTTTACGTCCTAACTCGCGGATTCTACCTCGACCGATCGCATCGGGAGCTTATACATCAATCAAGCAGCGTTTCTAACGTCTCACGTACATTCATGAGCAGCTAGAACGGATCCATGCAAACCAAACCCGAAAGCCATAAACCTAGGTTTGCATGGTTCTAACCTTTGCATCCATTCACACAAGCATCAAACTTTCATCCTTGAACTAGCAACCAAATCAGCCACTGCCTTAGGGCAGATTTTGTGACCAAAATCAGGGGACATTACCATTACATCTAGCATGCATCCTAACCATTTTTCAAGCATAAAATCATGCAAGCAAACATCATAATCAAGCTAACCAAACCCTAATCCCTAATCAAGCACACACACCAACAAATTAGGGCTGAAAAATAAAATGGACTTATGTCCTTACAAATCCAACTTGAACCACAATAAAAATGCTTAACTTGAACTTAATTTCAAGATTGGTTCAAGAATTTACCTTAACCCAAGTTAGGGTTTGAAATCCCCAAACCTCCTTGTTCCTCCTTTGGTTCCATGGCTCACGGTTTTGGGTCCAAGTGGAGCACCAGAATTTTCTCTTGGTTGATCCACACAAAGCCGAGTGTTCCCACAAGATTTCCCTTAAAAATTTCCAGATTTTCCTCACCCCAAACCCGCGGTTTTGCTGCCCAAAAATGGGTCTCCAAGCCTCTAAAATTTTCTCTTTCTTCTCCCCTAGCAACCAGAGCAACTCACAAGCAAAAACCCCAAGAAAATTTCTGATTTCTCTTCTCCTTCTCTCCCTCTCACCCACGGTTTTGGCTGCTGGAATTTTGGCAGAGTTTAGTTGCTTTTCTTGAATAAAAATGGGTCTTTTTGGGGCTGCTATTTATAGAGGAAAGGGGGAGCTTGGTTGATCAACTTTTTTCCTCAAAAAAGGCTTTTTCCCTTACCATCACATGGGCTGCCGAATTTCATGGAGGGAGAGTGTTGGCTGTCGAATTTTTTTGGGGGCCAAGGGGGACATGTGGCAGCCAATGGTGGAAGGAAGGGTGTGGTTGGTAGCTTGGCCCTTAATTTGTGGCTTTTCTCTTCCCTTTTTCGCTTGTTGCTACCGAAGATGGAGTGTGGAAAAGAAGGCTCCACATGGTCCTAGCTTGGGTGAGTGGAGGGTGAAGTCATAGGCATGGGCATGTGTCCTTGCTTAGCTCACATTTTGGCCCTTAAAATATGACTTTTCCCTTATCTTTCCCATGTGTTGCTGCCGAAAATTGAGGGAGAAAGGGGGAGGGGTTGGTCGGCTATTGGGAGGAACGGGGGGAAGTGGTTGGCTAAGGGGGATGTGGAGGCTCTTGAGCCATTCCTTTCCCATGCTTAGCTCACACTTTGTGAGGTCATCAAGGTGACCTCATCCCTTAAAAACAAGGGCCTTGTTTGGCTCTTGTTCTCTTTCTCCAAAATAATCCATTTCTTGGTTGTGTCACACAGTTATTTCCAATGTTGTGCTCCGTATTTTCTTGTTGTACTTCGGTCCAAAATTTTTCTATGTAAAATCGGATCGAAAAACTTTCTTTCTTATTTTTCGGAGACCTTTATGCCCTTAATCTTAATTCGGTGTGCTTGATTTCTAGGGTGGTTTTTAAGGCTTAATCTTGCTTTCTTGACCATAAAAAGTGTTCGCAGTCTCTTCTTATACTGCATTTCATCATCTTGCAAGGTCAACCTTTTGACCCGTCCTTAGTCAAACTTTGACTTTTTGGTCAAACTTTGACTTTTTGGTCAAACTTTTGACTTTCGTAAAATTACATCCTTTTTCGTTCTTTTCGACTCAAAATGCCGTTATTAACCTCGGCATCCTATTTTGAGTCTCATAGCCGATTTAATGGGAATTCTAACATTGACTAATAAAATTATGAATTTCACATTGCTATTCATAATTTTTCATGAAAACACCTTGTAAACGCATCGTACGGACTCCTAATTTCTTATGAATAAAGAAACCTCAAGTCCATGAAAATTCCGGGCATTACAGAGAGAGAAGCAAAAGAGAGTATGAAGTGTGAGAGAGGAGAGAAAAAAAATATTTTTTGTATAAATATTTATTATATATATATATTTTTTAAGAAAATATACGCATAAGAAAGCTCAAAATGAGCTATTATTCATCCATTTCGTCCAAAACACACAATGAGCTACAATTCGTCCATTTTGTCCAAGACGCACAACTTGCGGTTCGAGAGAGAGAGAGAGTGAGTGAGAGAGAGATAGAGGTGGTAATTTGAGCCGGGCCAAATGGGCCGGCCCGCGGCTCGTAATTTAGGCCCGGTCGTTGGCCCGGCCTGGCCCGTATTTTATGGGCCCGGTGAAAGCCCGACCCTAGAGTAAGGGCCGGGCCGGGCTCTCATTTTAAGCCCGACAGGCCCGAATATTTGAGCCCGATGGCCCGGCCCGCCCCGCCCGTTATTTAAAAAAATCAAAAAATAATTAAAAAATTTATATATATAAAAATAAAATAAAAATTAAAAAATAAAAGTTTAATTATAATCTTAAAAACTGAAATTAAAAGTTTAATTATAATATTAAGTTAACTAACTAACTAATATTATAATTATTAAGTACTAACTAAGCAATTATAATATAAATATAAATATAAAAATTAATAGAAATAATATAATAAATTTTTTTTAACAAAGTATAAAATTTTTTATTTTTTATCTAAGATAAAATTATTAAATTAACAAAAATATACAAATTTATTCAAAAATTATAAATAAAAAATAAAATAAAATAAAATATTTAAAAATTAGGCCCAGCCCGCAGGCCGGGCCTAGAGCGGGCCGGGCCGGGCTTACATTTTAAAAATTCGGGCCGGCGCCGGCCCGGCCTATTTTAAAATAAGGGCCGGGCCGACCCGAATTTTTAAATGGGCCGGCTCTTATTTTAAATGGGCCGGACCTGGCTGCCCGAATTCTGAGCGAGTACTTTTTTTTGTTTTGTTTTGTTTTGTTTTTGTTTTTGTTTTTCTTGTTTTTTGTTTACTGACACACAGGAGGGAGGGAGGGTGGGGTGGACTTTTGAGTCCTTCAATTTTATTTTTTTATCTTTTAGCCCAGTTTTTTTTATTTTTTTCATTTTAGTCCTTTTAGAAAGAGAGAGAGTGAGTGAGTGAGTGAGTGGGGTGGACTTTTTAGTCCTTCAATTTTATTTTTTTATCTTTTAGCCCAGTTTTTTTTTATTTTTTTATTTTAGTCCTTTTCTTTATCAGTTTATCTTTAATATTTTGGTCTTTTTATCTGTTTGGTTTTTTTTATGTCTCTTTTTTTTTAATTTTATTTTCAGGTACTTAGTTGATTTTCTTTTTTTTTTTTTTTTTATGTTTAGATAAAATTTCTCAAATATGTCTAATAATGTGCATTACACATGTTTTTAAGCTAGTATTAATCCAAAGCAAAAATTAATCGGAGGCCAGTGGCCTAAATGGCCTAGGGGTAGAGCCGGCAATGCCAAATTATACAAAACAAAACAAGACAAGAAAACAAATCTATTTCTTTCATTGACAAAACTATAACATCTTACCACTTTTTTTTTCTTCTTCTTCTTTTGCTAAAGTAGGACGCAGCTTTGCTTTAATGAATTGTATGTCTTTCTCTATTCTCAAGCATTTAAAAAAACTGCTTTTTTTTTTTTTTATCTCTCTCAATTGTGTATGTATAACTACTATTAACATTAAATATATTCATATTATACACGCACATTTCATTAGTCAAATATATACAAATTGAATACACATCATGCATTTTAAGAACATGAAATGATTATATAATTGTTGAGCATACAGATACAGAAGAAGGCAATAATAAATATTAGAATGGAATCACAATTCATATTCATGATTTTGGAAGCATGTGAATCTCCATTATTTTTAAGAATTTTCAAGATCCGGTGACACAGACAACATCGTGTATAATCTCTCTCTTAAGGAGATCTATTGCCCCTTTTTTCATTTTGCTATCCATGAAGTAAACTCCTGTATGTGTATATATTAAGGAGTTTTATATTTTATTTAAATATATATTTGTTCATCTACTGGTAACTGACTAGATTTAATTTTTTTTCTTTAAAAAAAAGTCAATTTTTTTAAGAATAGAATTATATAGTTTTTTTTTTTTTTTTTTTGTTACTTAGTCAGGGACTAAATGAGTCATTTGCTCAACCCAACCTTTTTTTTAATCCCAATAATTGTAACCAACCATTTTCCAGCGCCTGGCCAGTAAGTCTTTCACAGTGCAGCCAACGTCGATTGAATTATTGTACCGACCAGAACACAACAAAACTCCAACTCCTTTTTCTTTTTCGCTAAAGGCTCCAAAATAAAATTTTAAAAAAAAAAAAAAGAAAAAAAGAAAAAAAGAAGAAGAAGAAGAAGAAGGCAAAGCCAAAACAACTTTTCCTTTGTTTATTTTACTTAAGTGAGTGGGACGCAGCTTTTGCTTCAACGAATTGATTTTTTCTCTTTTTTCCAAGCCAAAAAAAAATTGATATATATCTCTCTATGTATTCATAAGAAAATATATATACGCATGTTACATTAATAGTTAAACATATATATATATATATATATATAATATCAACCATGTATAAGATGATCTCACACAGCCGAGCAAGAAAGTGAAATGACTTATTGTTGAGCATACTGCCGATAAGGCAATAATAAATGTCCGATTAAGTCCTAATCCGCAAAAAGATATCCATATATGTTTATGTCCATATTCCATGATTTTGGAAACGTGCGGATCTATCTTATACTTTAAAAATTATTCTTAGATTTTCGATCCGGTTACAGCATATATAATCTTACCCATACTAGCCAATCAAAATCTATTAAAAAAAAAAAACTTTTAATCACAACATTTTTCATTTCTTTTCATGTTTTAAATCACAACATTTGTAAGTGATTAAATGTCTTTTAGTCGTAACCTTGTAACTAACCTATATTTAGTCATAGTTTGTGGGGCCAAAACTTTTATTCACGAGATTTGTTTTTTTGTTTTTTTGTTTCCTAACTTAGGGGTTCTAGTATTTAAACTTAACACCTTGCAGTGAAGTCAAGGATGATATGCACAATATTTTTAGTCAAGAGAAATAATAGTAGTTGTATCAAAAATTTTTTTGTCTAAAAACCTTTTGCCTAAAAGTTTTAGTCACAAAGTATTGTGATTAATGTATATCAACCTTGTGACAAAAACGTAACATTTAATTACATAAAAGTAAGATGGAAAGTGAGCTTTGATAATCTTTAAGTACTTCTTCGAATAAGCTTTCATTGTAAAATAATCGTTTGCTGTTTGGCTGTGTGATTATAAATATTCTATTAAATAGGAATTTTTTATCATCTCGTAAACGTAAATTTCAGACAAGCTTATAACCGGGAAAAAAAACGACATAAACTTAGACAAAATATATTTTTTTTAGAAAAACAAATTTTAAATGCCTACAAATTTAAGCTTGCGTTTAGTTCACCGATTGGAAATAAAATTTTTAAGTTGAAATTGATTAATTTTTCAAAAACTAATTACAATTTTTATTGATTTTTTAAGGAAAAAAAAAACAAAAAACAAAAACAAAAACTAACATAAAAAAAGTACAATTTAATTGGAGTATAATTGAAATACCCAACGAAACATAAGACTCATTTTCTAAGGCTGCACATAAAGTTGGAGGCGTTCGAGCCACGCTCGCCTTGTGCTGATTTGAAGGTTAAAAAAAAAAAAAAAAAAAAAAAAGTGGTAATGATAAGGAAAAAATTGAGAAAATTATCTGAAGTACTTTTTTTTATCTATTAATTAACACGATATAAATTCTTAATTTTATTTTAATGTTATTTTTGCGTTATATTATCTAGTGTCAAATTTAACATATAATGATCTTTAAATATATATCTAATACATGCCATGGCAAGAGTTTTCCCAAGAAAATTTGAGCCTTAAGTGTGGCCCAACTGGCATTTGGGTCTTGGTCAGAAACAACATTACTCTGCCCTCTTTGTGCCCTTTCTCGTCCCGTTCCAGTCCTCCTACAATTTCATAGCGCTCCATCTTCAACGCCAGCACTTTAGTTAATCTATTCATGGCTTATGAAATTTTGGTGAGGGGAAATTATAATAAATAATAATTTTTGGAAAATAATTGAAGTAAATACTATGTTTTTAAATTATTTATAGTAGATTGCAAATTTATAGGACTGGGCCTTCCAGGTGTTCAAGGAAATGCCTGAAAGAGATTCTGTGACGTTCAATGCGTTGATCACGGGATACACAAAGGAAGGCTTGAATGCCAAAGCAGTTGAGCTCTTTCGGGGAATGCAGAATTTGGGAAACAAGCCTTCGGATTTCACTTACGCAGCAATCCTGTGCGCTGGTGTTGGTTTGGATGACGTGATGTTCGGGCGACAAGTTCATGCCTCGGCATTGAAAAATAACTTCGCATGGAATGTGTTTGTGGGGAACGCATTGCTCGATTTCTACTCAAAGCATGACTGTATGATTGAAGCAAGGAAACTCTTTGGTGAGATGCCGGAGCTGGATGGTGTTTCTTACAACATAGTAATAGTGGGACATGCATGGATCGGTGAGTTGAAGAAAGCTATATATTTATTCCGCGAGTTATATTTTACAAAATTTGATAGAAGGCAATTTCCTTTCGCCACCATGTTGAGCATGGCGGCAGTTACTTCATACTTGGACATGGGTCGGCAGATCCACTCTCAAACGGTGGTAACAGCAGCTGATTCAGAAATTCTGGTTGCAAATGCCCTAGTTGACATGTACTCCAAATGCAGCCGGTTTAAGGAGGCTAAGACTATAATTTCAGATCTGTCCAACAGGAGTGCGGTCCCATGGACAGCCATGATCTCAGCCTACATTCAGAACGGGCTGCAAGAAGAAGGCCTACAGATGTTCAACGAGATGCGAAGACAAAATGTTTGCACTTACCAGGCCACTTTTGCCAGTGTCTTGAGAGCCTCCGCGAGCTTGGCTTCACTCTCACTGGAAAGACGGCTGCACTCTTCTCTAATCTGATCGGGATTCATGTCTAATGTGTTCTCTGGAAGCGCCCTTCTAGACGTGTATGCGAAATGTGGGTCCATGAAAGATGCGCTTCAAACTTTTCAAGAGATGCCCAAGAGGAATCCAGTCTCTTGGAATGCCTTAATATCAGCTCATGCACAAAACGGGGATGGCCAGGGCACTATCAGATCTTTTGAGCACATGCTCAAGTGGGGTTTTGATCCAGACTTGGTTAGCTTCCTCGGTGTTCTAACTGCCTGCAGCCACTGCGGGCTTGTATAAGAAGGATTAAAGTACTTCAACTCAATGACATCCACCTACAAAATTGTTCCAAAGAGAGAACACTATGCATCAATGATTGATGTGTTGTGTCAAAGCGGGCAGTTTGACGAAGCTGAGAAATTGCTGGCTAAAATGCTTTTTGAGCCTGATGAGATCATCTGGTCATCAGTCCTAAATGCATGCCGGATCCACAAGAACCAAGAATTGGCAACGAAAGCAGCGAGGCAACTTTTTAACATGGCAGAGCTCAGAGACGCAGCACCATATGTGAACATGTCGAACATTTACGCAGCCGCAGGCGAGTGGGAGAGTGTTGGAAGGGTGAAGAAAGCGATGAGGGAGAGAGGGGTGAGAAAGGTTCGGGCTCAAAGTTGGGTGGAGATTAAACACGAGATACACGTGTTTACTGCGAACGATAAGATGCACCCACGGATGTCGGAGATCAGGAGAAAGATTGATGATTTGATGGCTGAGATGGAAAGGGAAGGGTACAAACCGGACACAAGTTGTGCCCTTCACAATGAGAATGAGGAAATGAAAGCAGAGTCTTTAAGATATCACAGTGAACGCTTGGCAATTGCTTATGCACTGATTAGTACACCGGAGGGGACGCCAATTGTAGTGATGAACTTGAGAGCTTGCACAGACTGCCATAGTGCCATCAAGATCATCTCTAAGATTGTTAATAGGGAAATTACAGTCAGGGATTCTAGCAGGTTCCATCATTTTAGAGATGGATTTTGCTCTTGTAACGATTACTGGTGATTTTTTCTTTTTTTTCTTTTTTTTAAGTTCCTGTCAAAGGGCATAAATTTGCCCTTAGTGCTAATAGAGGAAAGAGAAACATACACACATTAGATTAGAATATAAGTTTTAAACTTGAAGTTTATAAACACTTGTTTAAATAAGTGGTTGAAAATTTTTTTTTAATTTAAAATAATGGCTGATTTTGTAATGGAAGAATTAAAATAATCGCTGATTTTAAAAGTTTTTAAACACATTTTTTTTGGATAACTTTTAATTAAACAAGTTTTAAAGCACAATTTAAATTAACTTGCTTTAAAGAGATGCTCTTTTATTATAATAAAATTCCTTCATGAAGTTACTTCAACAATGAATTCTGTTGCCCCTTTACCAACCCATTGTTATATGTGTATATTGCAATTATAAAAATGGAAGGTTAAACTATTTTAAAGGCAATATGGTTTTTGAGTAGAAACAGATTTATGTTGTTTTATTAATATCATTATTTTTATTTTGAGAATGAACTCGGCATGACCAGCTCCCGTAGTGACTGAGCGTGCTGAGCGTGCAGTGTGGTTGGCAACCAAGATGCTACAAATTAAGGCCCCATTTGGGGACATGTTTCCAAAAAAAATTTTCAAACATTTTTTTTGCCTTTTTCCTCCAGTTTTACGATTCATTTTTTTCAAACGTTTACAAAAAAAACTCAAACTTTTAAAATCTATAACTTTATCATTTTAAGTCGAAATTAGATGAATGTTTTTTTTTTAATTGTATAAAATTTCAAGAGAAACGAAACAAGATCCATATTACTAATTTTGTTCCAAACACATTTTAAGTTTTTATATTTTTTCACTCCAAATAGTTTATTTTCACCAAACGTATATTTTCAAAACTCAAACTATTTCCAACCTCCAAAACACCATCTCCAAACGTGACCACCCTATACGGACCCTAATATTTTTTTTTCCTGCTTTTTTATTTACAAACTGCAACGGAAAAAAACTTATATATAGTAGTGAAAATATAAACAAACCATAAAACTTGTTAATTAAAAGAATGAAGAATAATAAAAAGAAAAAAAAAATTAGCCTATCCGTCCCTGCTTTTTGTAATGGACGAATTAAAATAATGGCTCATATAAAAGTTTTTAAACACATTCTTTTATTTTTTTTATTTAGATGAGTTTTATTTAAATAAGTTTTTAAGCACTTAATTTAAATTAACTTGCTTTAAATAGATGCGCTTTTGATAGATTAAATTCCTTCACGAAGTTACTTCGATCATGAATTCTGGTGCCGCTTTACTGAACCAATTTTTGTGCATGTATTTTGCAATAATACAAATGGAAGGTCAAACTATTTTACAGGCAATATGGTTTTTGAGTAGAAACAGATTTGTTTTATTTTATTTTATTATTAGTATCATTACTTTGAGAATGAACTCGGCCTGACCAGCTCCGTAGTCCGCTGCATGACTGACCGTGCAGTGTGGTTGGTAATCAAGATGATACAAATTACGATTTTTTTTTTCTGCCTTTTTATTTACAAACTGCAACTAAAAAAACTTATATATTGTAGTGAAAATATAAATAAATCATAAAACTTGTTAATTAAAAGAATAAAGAATATTAAAAAATAAAAAAAATAAAAAATAAAAAAGGCCCATTTGTCCCTGGTACAAACATGGCACCACGCCGCTGTTCTGTTTTGGTGTTTGGCTGTGGGCTTTTCTGATGAAATCTTTCTTAAAAGTGAACGAGTAAATAAATAAAATCCATGACTCCTCGGGAAGGCAGGATTTGTTAAAACTGCAATGAAAAAGAAAAATAAAGAAAGAAAACACACACGCACACATATATCTTCATACAAGATCTCCATATATATAACATTAACATGCATTGAGTAAGACATAAAGCCAAATCATCAAGTCCTAGTCAACCATTTAACTTTATTTAAAACACCACATATATATCTATATATCTATATATATTTGTATATGTAGACAGTAGTCTGGTACAAACATAGGACATGGTTACTTGAAAGCAGAAAGCAGAAGCAAGAACAGAATGAGAATCCCAGCAGCCGTAGAAGCTACGGACAGAAGAAAAAAGTGTGCGGCGCTTTCCGGATGAGTATGGCGTAGGACGATGGTAGTGATGCAACCGAACAAGGAGAAATTGAGAGACAACACAAAGGCATGAAACAAGCTACATGAGTTTTGGAATAAAAAAGTGGCGTTTTGGTTTTGGTTTTGGTTTTGGTTTTGGTATGGGAATATGAAGAGTACTGACAACGTTGTTGCAACTGAAACCCACAACATGATCATGTCAATGAGCTGCACTATTTGCTTCCCATCAACAATCATATTAATATTAATATTATTATTATTAGTATGCCCCTTTCTCTCCACCAAAATTAACATGGTTGAACTCCTCGTCTCTTTTAATCGCTTCAACCCTTCACCACGTACATATATACTACAACAGATATATGCGATGTTGAAACTGTCAACAATTAATTAATGTTTTTTTTTTTTTTTCCTCCCTTACAGCAGTACTCTCTAGATGACCAATTCAACGTATACATATTGGAATTCATTTATATTTTCGTGGGGTCATTTGCCGACCCCAATTTCGAAGCAACTGAACAAAAAGGTGGGTTACTGGTACTGGTAGGGCCTATCTCTTTATCGTGAGACCCAACTTCCACGGCATCCGCTTCATGCCAAGCAACCCAGATCTCTCAGTATCCTTCTTGGCAATGTTTCGTCTCCTTTCACTTGGTCTGTCAAGTCAATTCATGTTTTTCTGGGACATTCCCACAAACATTTCCGCAGAGACTTCCCAAGTAGACGTAAACTTAACGGTCAATGGTCACCCCCAACAACACAAACAAAGGTTGGAAATTACAACCCCTTGTTCTTCATTGCTGCAAGACTGCATCCTTCTGAGTTACGCTACCTGTTTCCTGCAGCTACTACTTTATTTATTAGGGGAAAAAAAAAGGTAGGACATTTGTACTTTTTATATATATAAGAAATTGCTTTAAAAAGTTCATTTACCGACACATGACATTTCGACTTAAAATATTTAGAGGTATTTAGTGAATGAGTTTAGTTTAAGATTTTTAAGTTTTAATAGTAATTTTTCAGAAGAAGACAACAATTATGATAAAAAAAATACAATTTAATTTAAAATGAATTTTAAACCAAACACACCCTTAAAATGAATAGCATATTCAGTTATGCCCGTAAAACTTATTTATTTATTTATTTGTTTGGAGTATTATTTGCCTAATTTACTCCTAACTAATAAATTATTTGCTCCGAGTAAAGTAAATAATGTTGTTATTCCTAGTAAAGATGCACCCTGTTGTGATGAATTTGTGCTTTGTTTATTAATTCAATTAAACTGTATTTTTTCATTTCAGTTTTTTTTTTTTTTTTTTTTATGAAAAGTTAACAAAATTTATAATTAATTTTTGAAAAGTTAACCAACTCCAACTGAAAATTTTCATTTTCAGAGTGAGTTTGGTTGGTTAGTTTGAGTTGAAATATTTTAGTTGTAATAGTAAATTTTTTTAAATTTTCAGAAAAGACAAAAAACTTTTTGGAAAAAAGACAAAAACTTTTTAGGAAAAAAATAAAAAAAAGTTTGAAATGGGATGGTTGCCAAACTCCCCCTCAATTAGCCTCGTTTGTTTCGTGAGTTCAAATTAAAAAATTTTCATCTCAATTTTTATCTTTTTCTGAAAAATTTTTTTATCTTTTCTGAAAAAGTTTTTTATCTTTTCTAAAAAGTCAACGAAAATTACTATTGAAACTTAAAATTTCTAACTCCAATTCATTCTTGATTATGTTATCCAGGCATCTAGATACCTTTCGCCCAACTTGTTCGGAGAAAATTTACTCAAAACGCGTCTGATATATGAAGGGGAAAAGGCATGGTAAGTTCGTGGAATAGGAGGGCTTGTATCATTTCCTTGCAGACTTCCTCAGTGGACGCATACGTCTATTCAGTTACATATAAATATATTTTAACCTTAGCAACGGAGCTAGGCTTTTTATATGAAAATGAAAAAAACCAAACTCAACTAATACAGGTACAAAAGTACTCTCAGGATCTCTCTAGTCTAGGTTGAGTAACATTAATTCTTCTTCATATATATATATATATATATATATATATTCAGCAATGTTCAGATCAAATCACAACTCTAGGTTTATGTTCCTCCTTCTCCTCCTGATTGATTTTGTTGCTCCACGATCAGACCCCAACAACGACAGTATCAACGAAGCTTCCGCTTCCATGGTTGTCGATATTGACACGTTAACACGAGCTCGGGACAACGGTACTGCTGAAGAAGCCTCGGCCTCTGGATCCACGGTCTCAACCGCAGTTCTAGACTGTCAAGTCATCACTAGTCCTTCAGGTACGCCGCCCAATCTGACCGAAGGGGTGATGTCCAACCGCTCTTCCCCATCTTCAACCGGCCACATTAACGTTGCCGCCCCACCAGCTAGTACTCGGGGTGAACCATCATCATCATCAACCTCGTCAAAGAATCCAACATGTCCGGCCCGTGATGAGAAGAAGAAAGGGGTCTTGGTGTGCGCCCCCGCCGACAGTGAGTGCAGCCATACTCATCGTTCGAGTGCTTCCTCCTCCGACAACAATGGCGGCAGTACTAGTCGGACACAACACCACCCAATGGTAACTAATTGTGACGACTCTCAGTCAAATCACCAGAACCCTAGTGGTAATTTGGATTCGTTTATCAGGTTTCTTCGAGAACAAGAGCTGTCGAAGAATCTAACCCAGGTAGCTATGGTTATAGCCGCCAGCCTTTACGGCACATCGGATGCTATACACCCGAAGATGAGATTGGCACTGGTTCTGCTTCTCTCAGTGGGTTTACAATGTTTCTGGTGTGGAACTCTATGGCGGAACGCGAGAACTGAATTGCTGGGGCAGGTTCTGATAATCGCGGCGTTTCACGTGCTTTTGGCTAACTTGATGCTGCCTTCGTCGTGGGCGTTGATCCCCATTATAACTTACATCGCCTTCCTAATAACTCTTGGGGTGCATTTCCACAAAGAACTGCGGTGATGAAAGTGGAGAACCAGATGATCATATGATAAGGAGTTGGAACTTGCTGGTGTGCATTGTTCAAAGCTAAGGAACATCAGTGATGTTGAACATCACAAACTAATAGAGAATAGGTCCACAAAATAAAATTCACAAGTGGGACTCACCCTCTAATCCTTGTTAGTTATGATGTTCAACATCACTGATGTTTCTGTAAATTTTTCTTCTAATTATTCTGGTTTTGGTTATAATGTAATGTGCATTTTTCTTCCAATTATTCTGGTTTTGTTTATTGTTTACATGATGTTTAAAAGTAGGTGTCCCTCTTTGGACTTGACTTTCCAAGAAAAAGGTCTCCAAGGAAAAGACCAAACAAGTACAAAAACAGAGAGCAGATGTTGCAAAGAAAGCAAGACTACTTTAAAAATATCTGTGCTTAAGGTGTTAAGTTATGTCTTTATGTTGAAAATGCACGAACAAAAGTCTCACATTAACTAGATATGTAATTATAGGATATTATTTAAAAGGGCTTTTACTACTCTAACTAAACTATTGGATGGTCCAACACTTCACAATGAGCATGATTAGTTGCATTATTAGATTTATTTTTGTTCTTATGGACTTTTTTTTTTTTTTTTTTTTGAGTTTTCGTTATGTATGTTCCTTTGTTGCTGCCAAAAATTTTGCAGAACGAGTAAAGATGTCCTATCAAAAAAGTGCCCCTCTTTTTATCTGAACCCCAAAAAGGAAAAAAAATCTCAATATAATAACTTCTTAAGAAAATATAAATTAAGAGAACACGAGGGGTTCAGAAAATATAATAAAACAATTTAGTTTATGTTTTGATGTGTCTGGCTGTCTATATTAAGTTGGTAGCTACTAACAATTAACGTCATTGAGTACTCTCCAAAATGCCAGATTATCTGTAGCTTTATCGTCAATTAGGAATTAGCCAATTATGAAGGGTCTTGAAAAATCTAGATGCAATATTAGTTGATCTTTGATCTTTTTAACTGCCACAATTCAACAATCACTTTAAGAAGGTTTCTGTTTGTTACAAGGATCTGATTATAATCTTAAAGAGTTTTTGCCAAATTTGGTTTAGAACTCAATACAGGATCCAATAGTACTACCATTGAGACACCCGTTAAGTACAAAGGGAAATAACTTATACATGGGGTGCAGAAATGGCTAATTTGGCTGAAATACAAATTATACCACAACCCAATATCTATCATTTGACAGATGATACATATCTCAGTCTTCCTATATAAGTGCTGTTGGTTTGTCAAGTTTCAACAGTCCATAGTTTGTAGGTTTACAAGTGAGTGGTAAAATCCTATGGAACCCTTGGCAGTCAGAGTTAAGTGAGTCCCTTCTTCTACCACCTTGCCATTGTCCATCACAACGATCCGACCACAGTTCCTTACAGTGGATAACCTGTGTGCAACAACAACACTAGTCCTTCCCATCATCACAGCTTCCAATGCTTCATGCACAACCTTCTCCGAGTGACTATCAAGTGCACTATCGCCCCATCTAGTAGTAATATTGTTGGATTTCTCACTATGGCACGTGCTATTGCAATTCATTGCTTTTGCCCACCAGAGAGTTGTAGTCCCTTATCCCCGCAGCACGTTTTGAATCCGTCCCTTTGACTTATGACAAAATCATGAATATTGACTGCCCTCGCAACCTCTATTATCTCTGATTCGGTTATGTTATTTGATGATCCGTATGTTATGTTCTCTCTTATGGTTCCAGAAAACAAAGTCGGCTCTTGGTTTATGAGTGCAATGTGTTTTCTTAATGATCTGAGATGGTAGGATCTTACATCAGGACCATCAATTTTCATAATGCATTTAATTGGGTCATAGAATCTTTCAATCAAGCAAAATGTTGTCGATTTAGCTGAGCCAATTTTTCCCACCAAGGCTGTAGATTTTCCAGTTTCAATTTCCATTGAGAAGTCTTCGAAGATCATTACATTAGGTCTAGCTGGGCATCCAAATTGGACTTCATGGAATTCATTATGCCCTGCTATCTTCTCAGGCTGGTAACCTTCAAAGTTTTCAGGGTAAATTTTTGTGTTCCTATCCAATGTAGCGAACATAGACAAAATAGTATCCCGACCCTCGGAAAGGACAGTTGTCAAACTTCCGGCTTCTGCAATGAAATAACCAGTTTTTATCTTGATACTTATAGTTTGAAATACTGCTCTCGAGCCGATGTAACCTTCAGGGACCAGTTTGCTACCGTACCAATAGTTTAAGCACCAATTACTAGTCTTGATGCTTAGGGAACAACTGAGTGCTACGCCTGCGATCCATGATTGATGAACATTTTCTTTTAATGGGTGCAGTTACGGCTCGAAGATTGGACACAGCTTCAGCAGCTAGTTTAGTGCTCTCATCTTGAGCTTTAATGGCCATTCTAGACATGCTTTTTAGCAGTACTCGCTTGATATAAAAGCATGTGATTATGAGGGGCTGGACAACTATTATGATTACGGCAAGTCTGTACGCGATGACCAAGCCAATTGTCCATGCTATGGTCACTGCTGACAATGCTTGTACAGTAAGAGACAAGTTATCACCCACTAAAGATTTCACCTGCACATAATAACCAAAATTTAGTGTTACGTTTTTTTTTTTTTTTTTTTAAACATTGAACATTTTTAACTAAAAGTTTCTTGATTCACTTTATTTATGTGTGTGTGTGTGTGTGTGTATATAAATCATTGTTAGCAAACATTCTAATAAAAGAGAAATATATCCATGAATGTACCGTATTAACATCTTTGGCAAGTCTTGAGCAAATGAGACAGCTAGAATTCTCATCTTTATCAAACCATCCAACTTCAAAAGTGAGTATCTTCGAGAGCATCTTCTCTCTAATTCGCTTAGTCAAGTATATCCCCACATACGCAAGATTATAACGTTGGCTTACACTGACCAGTAAGGAAAATACTGAGAACCCAAGAAACCGAAATGCTGAAGTTCTAATTTCTTCCTTAACCTGGGTGATATCGGTAGAAAAGTATACCGCTATTGTGGTTCCCATGATGACCGTGTATGATGGCTCTATTGCACCAAAAAAATTGCACTCAGACACCCGAGAAGTGCTTGTTTCTACTCAGGCTTGTACCAACCTAACAATCTCCAAAATGACAGCCTGGGTGTCTCTAGATTGTCTGAAAAGTCTCTAGTTGCAATGAGAGAACTTTATAATATTGCTATTGTAGTAGCATTTGATTTTCTCATATCTAAAAGGCAATCAGTCTGATTGTTCTTGAATTCGTTAGTTGATGCAAAGAATGAGGAACATTCGTCTTCTGTTGGATTTTTCTCTCTCTCGATTTGTTGAAGACATGCGAGTGAGTTGTACAAGCCATTTTCTTTTTGCATTAACTCATCGTGTGACCCAATTTCCTTGATTTGGCCACTTTCCACCACTGCAATAGCATCAGCATTCTTAATGGTTGACAGCCGATAGCCGACAATTATGGTGGTTCTTCCCTTGGCCACATCTTCTATCGCATCTTGAACGACTCTTTCTGACTCAGAGTCCAATGCACTAGTCGTCTTATCTAAGAGGAGGATGCGGGGTTTCCTAATAACAGCTCGGGCAATTACTATTCTTTGTTTTTGTCCTCCCGACAACTGAACACCTCTCGCCCCAGCCTGGTCATCATTCACAATATTTAAAGCTAAAGCACATCTAGTAAAGAATGAGAAGTTCAATGCAATAGAATTTCTAACCTGTGTATCATAACCTTGGGGTAGTTGAGAGATGAAACTATGAGCATCGCTAGCCTTCGAAGCCTGAAGAACGGCCTCCATTTCAACATCATCCTTTCCAAAAACTATGTTGTCCTTGATAGTAGTTGAGAAGAGTAAAGGCTCTTGGCTCACGAGTGCCATATATGACCTTAACCACTTTAGTTGCAATTTATCAATGGAAACTCCATCTAGAAGAATTTCTCCTTCAAGCGGATCATAGAACCTTTGTAATAGCAACAAGGCCGTCGATTTTCCAGAGCCACTAGCCCCCACCAAGGCAATAGTCTTTCTTGCCAGGATCGTTAGGTTAAAGTTTCTGAAGACTACACTTTCAGGTCTTGAAGGTTATGAGAAAGTGACTTGCTTAAATTCAACTTCACCAGATACATCCTCCAAAATTAATCCATGCTTGTCCTCGGAATCAATCTTGGCAATTCTTTTGATCATCTCCATTGTACATTTTCCGGCACAACATGCATCACCTATGTCCTTCATGTTAGATAAAGCAGCACCCAATCCCCTATACAACAAGGACAATAAAACATTGTATTTACCAATTCTATATATATATTTTTTGTCTTCAAGGAATACTTGTCAAAGACTAGACCACGGATATAACTGAGGGTGATATTATTATAAATATTGGAACTCACAGTCCACCATGGACAATGGAGAGACCGGCAGCGTAAATATTGCCTCCTTGTGCGCCATGGTACATGACCAATGCACTGCCATAACACGACAAGAGAGCCCAAATACCAAATACAGCGACGCTGCTTCCAATTCCCAAGCCTTTCACCAAACCCTGCCTTAACCAATCTGGTGGATCCATTGAGAGCTTCAGAGAACTCTTCTAAAGTCTTTTTCTCTCCACCAAAATCATAAACCGTTCTAATGGAATATATTGCCCGCTCTGCAACACTGCCAGCCTTGCTGTATTCTCTCCCGATCTTCCCTCCTAAGTCTATCAAACTTCTTCCACGTAGCCATCCGGGAATTTGCCATACCAATATGAATGCTACCATGTAACCACCGATGAATCCAGAGACGTTACTCACAAAATTTGGGACCTGTTAAACATTTTTTCAGAGGAAAAAAAAAATCCTTTTAGTACTTAGTAGTTTATCAATTTTATCAATGAAAGTGCTAAATTACAAGATGTAAACATCACAAAGTAGTTAATACCTTATCGCTGATAGCTTCTTGAATTACGAGGGTATCATTAGAGATGCTTGTTATAACTTCAGATGCGCCTGATGCATGTGTATGTCGAAGTAACCGAGATCCAGTCGCAGTACTGCTTTCAAGTATTTGGCTCTCATTCTTGAAGCTTGTCTCTCACTTGTTTTTGTCCAACAGTATCCTTCTGAAATTTTCTCATTAATTATAACAGAAAGAAAGAACAAAATTAAATTAATGATGAAGATTTGTTTACAAAAACATATGAAAAGAAAGAGATAAGGGTGGAGTGAAGTACTGAACCTAGAAAACAAGCAACAAACGACATACAAGACAAGTATAACATCACCACTGATGTCTGCCATCCACAGAAACCTTTTATTAGAATTCGCTAATTACAAATTTGGAGAGAGAGAGGGAGAGGGAGAGGGAGAGAAACTTGTCGAGATTTTGTCGGAAAACTTTAGGGTTCAACTTTGAGGCAGTGCCGATGGTGTTAATCATCTGGCTGCTGAAAACCGAGCGAAGACGATCAGTGAGGCCATCGGAAACGGCCCCGATGAAACCGAACGCCATTAAACACTTATCTTCTCGATCTGCGTGCATAAAAATGGAGCGTACGGTACCTCCACATGCAACACGTTTCTTGCTCTCGATACGCTCGGGAACCAACATAATTTCCAGCGCCAAATTTTGCAAAATTTGAAAGTAGAAGAATTCTGCTTAAGTGACGTGAATGAATACGTAAGGATCAGATAATATGATCAACTGAATTATAGTGCCGGCTCAAGCAATTTTGGGACCTTGAGCAACAAGTTTTGAATGGGCCTTTTCAAAAAATTAGGCATATTTATTCATATTTTCTGTTAGACAAACTTTGTCCTAACTAATTAGGCTCAAAAAACAAACAATTAAACAAAACACTAAACTGACAAAAAGTTAAAATAGCTATCATAAAGCTCTGGAAAAAAATAATAAATAATCTGACAAAAAAAAAAAGGGTAGAAAAGAATGGTACGTGGATTATATCTACAAAATTCAAAACTTCTTCGAACACTTCCGATGACTTTTTTTGAATCCATTTTCCAATGAAATTTTCTCTGTATTTTTCCTTTTTCTTTTCCAGTTGAAACGCTCAGAAAGGATGTTGATGATGTTAGAGGATAGGTAAAGAAAGGAAAGAGAGAAAATTATGTAAGCACAGAAGTTAGATTTTTTTTTTTTTTTAATAGTGAATTTATAAAGAGTTTTATTTGAACTTTTCTTATACCAAAAAAAAAAACTATTTGTTTAATTAAAACGAAAAGTCATGAAGGTGGTTTGCTTCCAAAAAATAAATTAAAGCATCTAAAGAGCCCATTTAATTATTATTTTTTGAAAGACAAATTATCATTCAAATTAAAATTGAATACAAATATCAATATCAAAGATAAAATAACCTTATGATATAAAAGATATAACCATCGAGTAATATCGATTCCATCAGTAAAATCTAATAAAGCTCAGTGAGGAAAAAACAAGCCAAGACTTGATGACGGGAAAATTTTTCAAATTCCTCAACAATCCTATAATCGAGTATGTACAAAACACTTCTTAAAAAAAATTTACAATCGATGGAATATTCCAATCGATCAAAAAATAATCACTCGCTGCACATAGACTATAGCAAACTCCGCATAGCCCTAATACTAATGGAACACATAGACATATATCGCTAGAAAGCAACTAAGTAAAAAAAACAAACAAAAGGTGGGGGAACCACCTTCTTTATTATAAAATTAAAACTAAAACATAAAAACAATGCATGAATATAAAATAATATCGCTCACAAAAATTCTCGCCCAATGTGGAATAACCACTCTGTCGTACGACACAACTCAGCAAAAATCAATATGCTCAATTAAAAGTAGGAAATCGCCATACCAACCATCAAATCACTAAGGCCTCGCCAGATCTCAAACCGCCGTAAGCTCATTGGGTTAGATTTGGTCGAGAAACTCTCAATTTGGACCCTCTAATTCTATCCCCGTTGAGATCACCGAACTACAGACCACCTTCACTAGCCACGGTGATGGCAATGACGACGACAACGCGAGCGGAAGTCCCACACAAAGAGAAACACTAGTTTATGAGAAATTTGAGAGAAAAAGGGAGAAAGAAAGAACTTATAGAATTTTTCAAAAGTTGTCTTTAAGAATTACTACATTTAATTATTATTGATTAAAAAGAGTGCTTAAAAAAAAGAGAACAGAATTCATACATTTAATATGCATTCAAATATGTTTTTAGTTTTCATGTTCAATATCTCCAAAATGAGGCCTTTTTTTTAATTCAAAATGAGACCTTAATGCAAAATTATGGAATTCATTAATTATCAAGTACAATTTTTTTATTCTAATTTATAATTTAATACTGCCTAAAAATTAGGCTATTATTGTTCTAAACTTCCAAGTTTTCAACTATTGCTTTTTTTTTTTTTTCTATGAATTCTCCAAAATTTATGGTTGTTTAGACGAAACTTGCGTTTTGTAAACTTTTTGGATATTTTTGGCTACCATGTAACTGACACGGGCAGGAGAGGGAAGGGAGGGAGAAAGAGAGAGAGAGCAGCTGACACGAGCAGGAGAGGGAAGGGGAGGGAGGGAGGGAGAAAGAGAAGGAAGGGGAGGGAGGGAAAAAGAGAGAGAGAGAGAGAGAGAGAGTTGGGTTTTGTAACTTTTTATGGTTTTTTTTGCTGCTGTTAGGGCCGGTAAAATTGGGTCAATACAGTTAATATGAAAATGAACGGGTCAAAAACAGACTACACGATTAACCCTTTTATTTAAAGAGGACATAAATTGGCCAATACAACCTAACCTCGTTTAGAGCCCATATATATATAATTTCTCAATATATTTATTTAAAAAAAAACCTAAAAATAACAGCATATAAAAGTCTAACCCTAATTCTTTGATAATTCTAGCGGTTAGTTTTATATTTTATATGAATTTGATAAGTTTTTTGTGTTAGTGAATTCAGAATTTTAACAGATTTTTTATCCAAAATTTTCGTATTAAATGAGTTAGAAATCAGTTTCATGTTAAATAGGTCATAAACGGGTTTTTCATGTTAAATGAGTCATGAACGGGTCTGTTTTTGTGCCAACCTATCGTAGCTTGTTTAATAATAGTGTTAGCATGTCGGGTCGTGGTACACTGGTACCCGTTTATTAAATAGTTCGTGTTTGTGTTTAGGTTCCTGACTCGTTTATTAATCAGGTTGTATCCGTGTTCATATTTATTGTGTCGTGTTATAATCAGGTTGGCTCAAACTCAGCCCGTGAACACCAATTGCCAGCCACATAGGGAAGGGAGAGAGACGGTGTGTGTGTGTGTGTGTTTGGAGTAGGGGGGAGTTGTTGGGTTTTGGGTTTCTTTTTTGGCTGACACACTCGGAAGAGAATGGGAGAGAGAGAGACAGAGAAGTGAATGGGATGGAGGATTTTTTTTTTGGATTTTTTTATTCTATTGCTTGAGGGGAAGGGAAGGAGAGAGGAGAGAGAGAAGCAAAAGAAAGTATGAAGTATGAAAGAGGAGAGAAAAAAAAAGATTTTTTGTATAAATATTTATTTTATATAATTTTTTTTAAGAAAATAAACACATAAGAAAGCTCAAAATGAGCTATTATTCATCCGTTTCGTCCAAAACGCACAATGAGCTACTATTCATCCATCCAAGACGTACAACTTGCGTTTCGAGGGGGAGAGAGAGTGAGCGAGAGAGAGAATTTATTTAGGGGTTTCCTTTTCTTTCTAACACACGTGAAGGAAGGGAAGAGAAAGAGGGGGGGGGGAGAGAGAGAGAGTACTTTTTTTGGTTTTGTTTTTGTTTTTCCCTTTGTTTGACAAATAATTTTAAATTTAAAATTTTCATATCATTTTTGTCTTTTTTTGAAAATTCAACAAAAATTATAACTAGTTTTTAAAAAGTTAACCAACTCAAATTTAAAAATTTTAATTCAAACTGTTTTACCAAACAGATCGTTTATTTTTCTTGTTTTTTGTTAACTGACGCACAGGAGCTAGGGGGAGAGAGAGGGGGGTTGAGTGGGGTGGACTTTTTAGTCCTTTAATTTTATTTTTTTATATTTTGGCCCTGTTTTTTTTTTATTTTTTCATTTTAATCCTTTCCTTTATCGGTCTATTTTTAATATTTTAGTCTTTTCATCTTTTTGGTAATTTTTTTTATGTCTCTTTTTTTTAATTTTATTTTCAGGTACTTAGTCGATTTTCTTTTTTTTTTTTTGTTATTTTTTACTTAAATGTTTTTTTTCCTGTTTAGACAAAATCTCTCAAATATGTCTAATAATGTGCATTACACATGTTTTTAAACTAGTATTAATCCAAAGCAAAAATTAATCGGAGGCCAATGGCCTAAATGGCCTAGGGGTAGAGCCGGCAATGCCAAATTATACAAAACAAAACAAGACAAGAAAACAAATCTATTTCTTTCATTGACAAAACTATAACATCTTACCGCTTTTTTTTTTTTTTTCTTCTTCTTCTTTTGCTAAAGTAGGACGCAGCTTTGCTTTAATGAATTGTATGTCTTTCTCTATTCTCAAGCATTCAAAAAAAATGTTTTTTATTTATTTTTTATCTCTCTCAATTGTGCATGTATAACTACTATTAACATTAAAAATATTCATATTATACACGCACATTTCATTAGTCAAATATATACAAATTGAATACACATCATGCATTTTTTAAGAACATGAAATGATTATATAATTGTTGAGCTTGCAGATACAGAAGAAGGCAATAATAAATATTGGAATGGAATCACGATTCATCTTTATGATTTTGGAAGCATGTGCATCTCCATTATTTTGCAGACAACATCGTGTGTAATCTCTCTGTTAAGGACATCTATTGTCTCTTTTTGCTATCCATAAAGTAAACTCCTATGTGTGTATATATTAAGGAGTTTTATCTTTTATTTAAATATATATTTGTTCATCTACTGGTAACTGACCATATTTAATTTTTTTTTCTTAAAAAAAAAGGTCAGTTTTTTTTAGAATAGAATTATATAGTTTTTTTTTTTTTTTATATCACTTAGTCAGGGACTCAATGAGTCATTTGCTCAACGTTTTTTGCTCAACCCCACCTTTTTTTTAATCCCAGTCATTTTAACCAACCATTTTCCAGCGCCTGGCTAGTAAGTCTTTCACAGTGCAGCCAACGTTGATTGAATTATTGTACCGACCAGAACACAACAAAACTCCTACTCCTTTTTCTTTTTCGCTAAAGGCTCCAAAATAAAATATTAAAAAAAAAAAAAAAAAAAAAAAAAAAACAAAAGAAGAAGAAGAAGAAGAGTGCAAAACCAAAACAACTTTTCCTTTGTTTAATTTACTAAAGTGAGTGGGACGCAGCTTTTGCTTCAACGAATTGATTTTTTTTCTCTTTTTTCCAAGCCAAAAAAAATTTTGATAAATATCTCTCTATGTATGTATAAGAAAATATATATACGCATGTTACATTAATAGTTAAACATATATATATATATATATATATAATATGAACCATGTATAAGATGATCTCACACAGCCGAACAAGAACGTGAAATGACTTATTGTTGAGCATACTGCCGAAAAGGCAATAATAAATGTCCGATCAAGTCCTAATCCGCGCAAAAAGATATCCATATATCTTTATGTCCATATTCCATGATTTTGGAAACGTGCGGATCTATCTTATACTTTAAAAATTATTCTTAGATTTTCGATCCGGTTACAGCATACATAATCTTACCCATACTAGCCAATCAAAATCTATTAAAAAAAAACTTTTAATCACAACATTTTTCATTTCTTTTGATGTTTTAAATCACAACATTTGTAAGTGATTAAATGTCTTTTAGTTGTAACCTTGTAACTAACCTATATTTAGTTATAGTTTGTGGGGCCAAAACTTTTATCCGTGAGATTTTTTTTTTTTTTTTTTTTTTTTTAACTTAGGGATTCTAGGATTTAAACTTAACACCCTGTGGTGAAGTCGGGGTGATATGTACATGATTTTTAATCAAGAGAAATAATAATATAAGAGTGTATAATAATATAAGAGTGTATATTAGTACAATATTTTTAGTCAAGAGAAATAATAGTAGTCGTATCAAAAATTTTCTTGTCTAAAAACCTTTTGCCTAAAAGTTATAGTCACAAACGATTGTGATTAATGTATATCAACCTTGTGACAAAAACGTAACACTTAATTACATGGAAGTAAGATGGAAAGTGAGCTTTGATAATCTTAAGTACTTCTTCGAATAAGCTTTCATTGCTAAATAATCTTTTGTTGTTTGGCTGTGTGATTATAAATATTCTATTTAGTAGGAATTTTTTATCATCTCGTGAACATAAATTTCAGACAAGCTTATAACGGGGTACAAAAAAACCACATAAACTTAGATAAAATATATTTTTCTTAGAAAAACAAATTTTAAACGCCTACAAATTTAAACTTGTGTTTGGTTTACTGGTTAGAAATAAAATTTTTAAATTGAAGTTTGTTGACTTTTCAAAAACTAGTTATAATTTTTTATTAACTTTTCAAGACTCAATTTTTAAAGCTGCACATAAAGTTGGAATGAGTGCCTCGGGGGTCAAGGCTCAAATGCCTTTAGACGTTTGAGGCACGCTGGCCTTGTGCTGATTTGAAGGTTAAAATAAATAAATAAATAAAAGGGTAATGATAAGGAAAAAATTGAGAAAATTATCCAGCAAGTTTTTTTTTTTTTCAATCTATTAATCAACACGATACAAATTCCTCCATTTTTATTAATATGACACAAATTTTAATTTTATTTTAATGTTATTTTTGTATTATTTATCTAGTGTCAAATTATTGTGTGATATTAATATAATAATCTTTAGATATATATCATGCTAAGTGTTTTCCCCAAAGAAAATTTGAGCCTTAAGTGTGGCCCAACTGGCACGTGGGTCTTGGTCAGAAACAACATTACTCTGCCCTCTTTGTGCCCTTTCTCGTCCCCTTCCAGTTCTCCTACAGTTACATAGCGCTCCATCTTCAACTCCAGCACTTTAGTTAATCTATTAATGGCTTACGAAAATTTGAAGAGGGGAAATTATAATAAATAATAATTTTTGGAAAATAATTGAAGTAAATAATATGTTTTTAAATTATTTATAGTAGATTGCAAACTTATCATGCAAATAGAAAATTTACCAAGTAAATGATATATTTACAAGACATAGATAAATCATTTACTTGATATGTAAATGCATCATTTATTTAGAAAATCTAACGTAAATAAATTATTTATCTAATAAATCTGTTACTTATTACATATGTTTTTAAAAACCTGCTATTTACTTCAACTATCTTTAATTTTATGAGTTTTGTTTTTAAGTCCTAGGGTTGCACCTCGATCTGGCTTTTGCCTTTTAAAACCTTGATTAGAATTTAGTCAGTGTTCGTTTGGTTCGTCAACTCAACTTAAAATTTTCATCTCAGTTTTGTCTTTTTCTAAAAAATTTTGTCTTTTCTGAAAAATTTTTTTGTCTTTTCTGAAAAGTCAACAAAAATTACTATTGAAACTTAAAGTTTCTAACTTAAACTGATCAACCAAACGAGGCCTCGTGTTTTTGCAAGTAATTCATCAGTCTTGGTAGGTACACGATCTATGTGCCAAAATAATGCTAAAACTCCCATCACAAGGCATTAAAATGGCTAAAGCCTGCAGTGTTGGTAGGTACACGATCTATGTGCCAAAATA